>PVJA010039560.1:0-19050 GCA_004027025.1 Myocastor coypus | reverse complement strand
CACCCACCCATCCATCCATCCATCCATCCACCCACCCATCCATCCATCCATCCACCTACCCATCCACCCATCCATCCTCCCTCCCTCTAGCTCATAGTCACTAGCACCTTCTTGGAGCTCTGGGGACCTAGCAGTGGGTAGACCTGAAGCTGCCATGCCCCTCATGGAGCCAGCATTCCCGATGGGGATGCAAGGGATGAAATGGGAATAGAATAGGATGCCGGGAGAGGGAGCGCCATTAAGGACAGTAGGGTGGAGTGGTGGGAGAAAGCGGGAGAAGAGAGGGAGGGCTATTAGTTTTTTTTTTTTTTTTCTTTGCCAAGGACTTTCTTTCTATATAGTCTGGGCTGACCTTGAACTCACTATGGAGCCCAGGCTGGCCTCAAACTCACAGCAATCTTTCTGCCTCTGCCTCCTGAGTGCTGGGATGACGGACCTCACTGGGGCCTGTTTTAGCTGAGGTGGCCAGGGAAGGGTTGAGAATGCTTGAGACCTGAGTGAAGAGAGGGACCGAGGGGCTGTGGAGGTAGTTCGGCAGTCTAAGTGCCTGCCTGGCAAGCTGAAGGACCCAAGTTCAATCCCCAGTACCCCATGCTGTGCTGATCCTAGGACTCCAGGTGTGCTGTGCTGGCCTCAAAACTGTGTGTGGTGGTGCATGCCTTAATCCCAGTACTGGGAAGGCTGAAATAGGAGGATCATTATGAGTCTGAACTGTGTAGCAAGACCCTGTATCAAACAAACAAACAAACAGACAAACAAACAAATAAATAAAAAGAGAGGGACTAAGGCTAGTGGCGGGCTGGAGGAGGGTGTGCTGGGCAGAGGGAGGACCGGAGAGTGGGTGGAAAGGAAGAAGAACATGAGTGGAATGGTCTGAGGCCCACCGAGGACTTGCTTTGAGCGAGCCAGGTGCCACAGAAGGGCCGTCATCACAGAGCAGATGCAGCGCCCTGGGAGCTCACAGGCCCCGTCCGGCCACCCTGTGGGGAGTGCACTACTGTGCAGGCCTGGAGCCCTGTTACAGAACCTGTCCTACTCAGCCAGCTCCAGATAATGAAAGTCCTGGCTGTGGTGTAAAGGGCTGAGGAGTGGAGGGCATCGTTAGTCCTTGTGGGTGGGGCTGCAGGGATGCGGCCTGCCGCCCTTGGCAGACATGGGAAGGGGAGGTGGAGGAAGGAGGTCTGCAGGGAACAGTGAGAGCTCAGCTTTGTTTCTCTGTTGTTCTTGGTTTTGTTTTTTGAGACAGGGATTCACAATGTAGCCCAGGCTGGCCTCCAGCTCGAGGTGATCCTCCTGCCTCAGCCTCCCCAGTGCAGGGATTACAGCAGTCACTAGCACCTTCTTGGAGCTCTGGGGACCTAGCAGTGGGTAGGTCCTTCAGCGTGCCTCCAGGCCCAGCTCTTGGATTTAGGAATTTGAGCGGCCCATTGGACAGCCTGGTAGAGAGATGACTGGAAGGTGTGGGTCCAGAGGTGAGAGGACGGGCATGGGCTGCAAAAGTGCTGGAAGGGCTTCAGTGGTGCTGCCAGGGCCCGATCGGGGGCAGCAGTGTTATCCTACTGGGCCACTCTTAACACAGATGCTATACACTGGGTAGCTTCAACAACCAAATATTTAAACTGGACATGGTGGTGCACACCTGTAACCCCAGCACTTGGGAGGCTGAGGCAGGAGGATTGCTACAAATTTGAGGCCAGGCTAGGCTACATAGCGAGTTCAAGACCTTGTGTCAAAAAACCCAAGAGGAAAGAAAGAGAAAAAAACAAAAGAAAACCAAGCCAAAAACCCAAGACAGAGAGAGAATGCTAACATAGGTAAATATACCTGACTTGCTGAGGCAGGAGCTTGTGCGCATGCGCCAGGGCTGGTGGCGCTGCCAGAGGTGGGCGGGGTCTGCTGACCAGGTCGAGTTGTCTCTGGAGGAAACAGGCCAGGCTGGGAAAGCGTGAGAGCAACCCTGGTTCAAAGGCAGCTTCCGTGTTCCCTAGCAGGCGGCGACCTTGGAAGTGACCTCTCTCTGATCCAGCTTTCTCCTCTGCATTCACCCAGGGAATTCACTCCATAAATATTTATTGGTTGTCCACTATGTGCCCAGGATGGCCCGGGCCCCAGGGGGCAGCCACAAGCTAACAGCTGTGTGCCTCCCCGGCGCCTCACTGGAGAGGAGAGACAGCTGGGTGCCCCATTCGCGTCCTGGGCAGGTGGCTCAGATCAGTAGAGGCTGTCTCTGTGCAGGAGGCTGGAAGGCACTAAAAAGACTATTTCGTGAGAAATACAGGAGCGCAGGTGTCGCGGAGGTGGGCCTTTTCCTCTAGCTGGGAGGGAGGAACGCACTGTGCTATCCGGTCTCTAGCTGGTGGTGGCCCTGCCCCAAGTGATACCATGGCTGTTGCAGCCTGGTTCCCGCTCCTCTGCTCCACTTGCCCTTCTTCTTTGGTCCCTCTCTCTGTCTTTGTGACTTTTAAAAATTTTAATTTTATTTATTTATTTATTTATTTATTTAGAGACAAGGTCTGGCCATGTGACTCAGGCTGACCTTGAACGTTTGGAGATCCTCGTGGCTCAGCCTCCTGAGTGCTCAGATTACAGGCGTGCACCACCATGCCCTGCCTCTTTTCTGTCTCTTAAAATAAGGCCTTTCTTTTTGGATTTAGGACCTACTGCAGTCCAGTTTGATTTCATCTTCTCCTTACCTTTCTGCCCTGCAGCAACCCTATTTTGAAGTGAGATTATATTTTGAGGTCCTGAGGGGATTGAGTTTTGTTCATTGCATTAAAGATTGAACTCAGGCCCTTGGTGCTCAGCTGTGTCCCTGGCCTTTAAACTTTTTTTTTTTTTTTTTGAGATAGGGTCTCTTTAAAGGCACTCAGTTGCCCAGGTTGGGCTCAAGCTAGTGACCCTCCTACCTCAGCCTCCCCAGGAGCTGGGATCACAGGCTTGCAGTATTAAACTTGAAGGAGGTTATTATTATTATTATTATTATTATTATTATTACTGTTTGTCTTTTTGAGACAGGGTCTCACTATGCAGTTCAGGCTGGCCTTGAGCTCACTTTTGTAGCCCAGGCTGGTCTCGAACTCACACCAATCCTCCTGCCTCAGCCTCCCAAGTGCTGGGATTACAGGCGTGCACCACCACTCCTGGCCATGATTTTTTTTTTTAATGTAAAAAAATTTTTCCCTGGGGAAGGGACTTGAACTTTTAGGAGATATTCTTTAACCTACTGTATCCAGTTAAATTTAAATTTCATATAAACTGAAAAACTCAGTGCAAGCAGGTCTCATGAAATAGTCTTCAAATACTGCATAGAACATACCTCAAAACATTTGTATATATATATATATATATATATATATATATTAAGAACTGGTTTGTTTTGTTTTTGTCTTTTCTTTTTTTTTTAATCTTTGAATCTTTGAGATGGGATTTTGCTGTTGTTCAGGATGCCCTTGAACTTGTGATTTTTTGCCTCAGTTTCCCAAGTCCTGGTATTACAGATGTGTACCACAGCACCTAGCATTTGCCATCTACATTTTCATTATATGTGGCTTATATATTCTATATAATATATATTATGTATTTTATAAAAAAAGACAGCTGTAATTAAGAAAGTGAGGTAGGAGTGTTGTGTAGTTTTGTGTACGTATTCCTTATTTATTGCAACAGGGTCTTGCTGTGCGGTTCAGGCTGGTCTTGAACTCACTACGTAGCCCCGGCTAGCCTGGAGCTCATGGTGGTCTTCCTGCCTCAGCCTCCAGAGTGCTGAGATTAGCTGGCTGTCGTGCAGTTTTAAGTGAGGTAGTAGGAAAGGTCTACCCAGGGCGTGATCTTCCTCTCTCTCTCTCTCCCTCCCTCCCTCCCTCCCTCCCTTCCTTCCTTCCTTCCTTCCTTCCCTCTTTCTTTGGTATGCGGAATCCAGCTCAGGACCTTGCACTTGGCAGGAGGCTCTGTGCTGCTGCACTCTGTCCCCCACGGTTTAAGCAGAGCTCTGAAGCATGGTGAGCCAGCCACATGGGCATCTGAGGGAGCAGAAGGTGCAAAGGCCCTGAGGCAGAGTGTGTGCGGTTCTGGAGGAAGAGCCAGGAGGTCTGAGGGGTTCTATGCTCCCTGGGGAGAGGGCTGAAGGAGAGAGGGTGCAGTGCAGCTCAGGCCTCACCGGGCCCTGTCTTGGGCACAGTGAAGACTTGACTGGGCTCTGGGAGCAGAGGTGAAACTGCGCCACCGCAAATGCAAGCAGGAGCCCCCTGGCGGGCACTTGGAGGCTGACAAGCAGGAAGCCCAGGGGCCGGGCTGCTGCAGAGCTCGCACCTCTGCCTCAGTCGGGGTGAAGAGCAAGCGCAGCGGGCCAGGGTGAGGGTGCTGATGTGCAGGGAGAACCCAGCTGACCTGTTGTCTGCCCGCAGCCTGCGTTCAAGCCAGGGGCCAGGAGTGGGCGGACCCTGCGCCTATAGATTCTTTGGTTTGTTTTTGAGTCGCTGTGCACCTCAGGCTGGCCCTGAGCTCACGTTTGTAGACCAGGCTGGCTTTGAACTTGCAACGATCCTCCTGCCTCAGCCTCCCAAGTGCTGGGGTAACAGGTGTGCGTCACCCCACTCAGCTGATCCTTGATGCCTCTAGTGGCAGTTTGGCTGGCTGTGTGAGCAAGGAGGGACTTGGGGTACCCAAGGCTCTGGGCCTGAACTCCGGAAACAGCAGGTTTGGGGTGGAAGCAAGACTTCGAGTCGGCTGGCATTGGGAGCCTGGGGTGTTTCAGGGGAGTATTGGGTGGACTTCAGCAGGGCTGTCAGGCCAGGGTACAGAGTCCTGGGGTGGTCCTCACCTGGCAGTGGTGTCTGGGGCCCCGAAGGCCACTTGAGGATAGGGAAAGGGGGTGGGTGATAGTCGCCAGGGGGGCCCAGTTTCATCCTTCATCCTTTCAGCAGCTGCCCAGGGGCTGGTGGCGGGTGAGGACTCTGGGGACAGAGTGCAGGCTGTCCCTCCTGACTGGGATCTGTGTGGAGTAGGAGATACCTGGGGCTGATTCCTGGGAGCTGCTGGGTGATGGGCTGACCAGGACATGGTGACCTTGGCTTTCACTTGGGGGTCTGTGTGTAGATTTGGAAAACGGCAACCTTTGTGCAGTGCGCACCCTGCCCAGCCCTGCACGGCAGGGAAACGCTTTGAGAGTGGTGTGGACCTGCGGTGTGTGCGTGCGTGCGTGCATGCTTGCTTTCTCTCTTTCTTTCTTGAATTTAGTACAAGGTCTGTAGAATCTCACTACCCAGATTAGACTCATACTGATCGTCCCGTTTTCAGCCTCCCAAGCGCTGGGGTTACAGGCATGCACCGGCTCAGTGGTGTTGATCAGAGGTGAGAGATTCTATGATAAAGGGAAGGAAGCGTGAGATGGCAGGCAACAGCGAGGGCGGAGTCCCTGTGGTTGGAGGTATAAAGCCAGGGAGGCTGGTGTGCAGCCTCCAAGGGAGGCTGGTGTGCAGCCTCCAAGGGAGGCTGGTGTGCAGCCTCCAAGGGAGGCTGGTGTGCAGCCTCCAAGGGAGGCTGGTGTGCAGCCTCCAAGGGAGGTTTCGGCCCACCGGGAGGCCTTCCAGGAGTGTGGTACTGCTTCCAAGAACAGCAGGGACCTTGAAAGGGTCTGTCTGTTGCTTTCTGTTTCCAGACAGTGTCTTGCTATATAGTTGAGGCTGGTCTTGAACTCACTATGTAGCCCAGGCCTCCTGGAGAACCTCCTGCTTCAGCCTCCTGAGTGCTAGTGTGATAAGGTTGCTGCAACACATGCCAGGCTTGAAGAGGTCTTCATAGGTGACTGGTGTGGTCAGGTGTGGAGTTCCAGCTTTCCTTGCTGCCTGTGTGACCCCAGGGACTTGCTGACCCTACGTGTGCCTCGGTCCTCAGGTCTGTAAGTGAAGATCCCTGCGCTCCCACCCTTACGTGGGAGACGTGCACGCGTTTCCTGTGCTGTTGTGTCCTGGCTGCTGCTAGGCTCTTCCTGGCAGCTGTGGGGGGACTGGGGTAAAGGGACCCTGGGGGGGACTAGGAGAGGGAGGCAGTAATGGGCAGGGCAGGTGGGAAAATTCTTGAGACTCCCTCTGTCCCAAGCCCTGCTGGCGAGGCACCTGGAAGTGCGGGTTCTTCTTAGTTCACCGGGGTGTTTGCCCCCACCTTAAGGTGAGAGGGCACGGCCAGTTTGTGAGAGGCCTTGCAGGTCAGGGGAAGAGTTGGCATTGTACCGTGAATGCGGTGGGGTGGGGAGTCATCAGGGGGTGGGGTGTAGTGTCAGTTATAATCAAGCACTGTTTTTTTGGGGGGGCAGGACCAGAGTTCAAACTCACGACCTTACCCTTGCTAGGCAGGCACTTGTGCCATGGTGCTATCTCCCCACCCCCTCCACTGAGCTATTTGGCTGGCCCCTTTTTTCCTTTTTTTTAAAGAATTTTATTTATTTTATTTTATTTTTTTCTTATTTCAGAACCTTTGTTTATTCACTCATTTTTATGGCTGGCTCAGCCTGCCCCAAGGGCAGGGCTGGCGCAGCATGTGGTGCTGGGGATCGAACCACGGGGTCCCTGAAGCCACCCAAGCTTTCCCAAGCAGGCGCTTTAGACCACTGAGCCATCCCGCCGGGCCCCCTTTTTTTCCTTTTTAAATTTTATTTTGATGCAGAGTCTTGCGAAGTTGTGCAGACTGGCCTGGAGCTTGTGGTCCTCCTACCTGCCCGTCCTGAATAGTAGTGGTTAGAGGCATGGATCCTTGTACCCTTCCCTGAAAGGGTTAGGTGTCAAGGCTTGGGTGTGAAAGCATCTGAATATGTAGAAAATTGAAACAAGATTTTTATTTTTGTTGTTTGAGGCAGGGTCTCGATGTGTAGCTCCTGCTGGTCTTGAGCTTACTATGTAGCCCAGGCTGGCTTTGAATTTAGGGTGACCCTCCTGCCTCGGCTTCCCAGATGCTGGGACCCCAGGCACATGCAGCCACACACAGCTTCAACGTTTACACTTTAGTGGGCCTAAGATTCTAAACTTGCACAGCAGGCAAGAGCCCAGCTCCGAGGCGGCAGTGGCCCTTTTGCTCCCACCCATGGACAAGCCTGGAGTCCCCTGGCTGAATCTGCCCTCCGGTGGGGGGGGCGCTGTGCCCGAGGAGGAGGGGACGGTGCCCTCCCTGCGCAGCTGCATCAGGGTGCTGGGACGGAGCACCAGCTGTGTGCCCCGTGATCTGACCCCACCACCCACTCTCTGCAGGCGCTGTATGACCCCATTAACCCTGACAGGGAGACCCTGGACCAGCCGTCGCTGACCGACCCCCAGCGTCTGTCCAACGAGCAGGAGGTGCTGCGGGCCCTGGAGCCGCTGCTGGCTCAGGCCAACTTCTCCCCGCTGTCAGAGGACGCGCTGGCGTACGCGCTGGTGGTGCACCATCCCCAGGACGAGGTCAAGGTACCTGGCCACTGAGGCAGGCTGCGCTCCCTAGGCGTCTCTCAAATGCACACTAGAATTCAAGCAAGGGGCCCTCTCCCAGGTCGCTTCAGGGCCATGTATTAAAGGGTTATTGAACCTGGAAACTGAGACAGGAGGACTGTAAGTGTGAACCTAGCCTGGAGAATTTATTTTATTTTATTTTTATTTTTTAAACTTTATTTATTTGTGTTACGGCCACAGGAATTGCGGTTCAATCCCTGGCACCATAGGCTGTGCCAGCCCCACCCCCAGGGCAGGCTGAGCTGGCCATAACATAAATAAATAAAGTTTTCAATATTTAGTATGAAAAAAAAACCCTAAAATGAAAAGGAAAGGGTAGGCGTCTTCAGAAACCTTATGTGCTTCTCTGCCCAAACACAGAACCATGATAGGCTGCAGCAGGCAAGGGGAGCCAGTTTTGGGAAGGACAGCTGCGGGAACCCTGCCCCTAACACTTCAGCCTATGTTTGGCTGCTATCTTTGTCCCCCTTGGCAGGTGACAATAAATTTGGATCAGTACATTTACATGCAGTTCTGGGCCCTGGGCCAGCGCGTGGGACAGATGCCCCGGATGACCAGTGTGGGCACCAAGCGTGGTTTCTTCACCAAGCAGACCCCTGCAGAGAGGTGAGGGGTCCTTGTTCCCCAGCTGCAGCAAGAGGGAGCCAGGTTAGAGTGGAGAGGGGACTGGCAGGTCAGTGTGGAGGTTGGGGGGGGGGTCGGGATGGGGCAGGGACTGCTGCTGCCTGTCTGCCCTGAGGAGGAGAGGGCGGAGCGACAGTCTTGGTGTCAGCCCTGAGCAGTCCCTGGGGTCCCGTCAGTCATTTCAGGGATTCTTGAATGCTAGACCCGTAGTTTACTCCCAGGGGGAGGCCGCCCCGTAGCTGCTCCAGTGGGCCCGCATGGCGTGACCTCGGCAACCGCAGCCCCCCCCCTCCCCCGCAGGAGATACTTCAAGCGGGTGGTGCTGGCAGCACGGACCAAGCGGGGCCACCTGGTGCTGAAGAGCTTCAAGGACACCCCGCTCGAGGGCCTGGAGCTACTGCTGCCTGAGCTCAAGGTGCGCACGCCCACGCTGCAGCGCGCCGCGCTCAACCTCACCCTGGTGGTGTCGGGCCTCGTGTTCTTTGTCAACGTGGGCATGGTGGTCCTGACCGACCTCAAGGTGGCCACGTCGCTGGGGCTGCTGCTCTTCGCCATCTTCATGGGCCTGCGGGCCTCCAAGGTGACTGTCCCCGCGGCGGGGCCCCGGGGCGGGAGCGGGAGGGAGGCACCCGCTATTACGATGATTCCTCTTCATGTTTTGGTGGCACTGGGGATAGAACCCAGGGTCTGTGCCCTGAGCGACATCCCTGGCCCTTTTTAGTTGTTGTTTTGAGGCTGGGCTGTACTAAATCGCTAAACTGCACGCTAGGCTCACACGTGCGATCCTCCTGCGGCGGACGCCCAGCGTGCCGGGTTCCAGACTGAGGCCCTGCTGCGCCTGGCTCTGCGTTTTCACTTCCTGCGTCGGCCCATCGCCCTTCTGCTCCTCCTCATCTTATGTGCCTAGGCTTCCTTGTCTACAAAATAGAATAACAGTGCGACCTGCCAGGGAGGGTGGTGGCTGTGTGGGTCAGCGGTGTGGGTGGCATCGGAGTGCTGTCCTGGTGCCCTGGGGCCCACAGCCTCTCCAGGAGCCCTTGCTCTGGGAAGCGGTTTATCAGCAGAGAGGGAGGTGCGGTCACCGCAGCCTCGACTTGAATTCCACTAACATCTTGGAGCTGAGTGCTATTTTCTTTTATTTATTTATTTTTTGAGACAGGGTCACCCTGGGTAGCCCAGGGTGGCCACAAACTTGCAGCGATGCTCCTGCCTCAGCCTCCTGAGTGCTGGGCTTACAGGCGCCCGGCTGAGCTGTGTGGTCACGAGTTGCTTCAGCTTTCTGCAGTGGGGGTGATAGGACCTAACTTAGGGTAGCTGGGGGGCTTAGAGGCGTTCGTCTGCCTACAGGACTGAGAACAGAGCCTGGCGCAGTCTCAGAAGTATCATCTGAGCCGTAGCTATTAGGATGATGATTATTATTGCTGATTGGACTGTTTGTTCCCCACACTTCCATCCCAGCCGGCGTCATTATCAAGGTTTATAAATGCACCTCCTGGGCTCCAGCCCAAATGAACTAGATTGGAAAACTTTGGGACTGGCTTCCAGGGAATTGTTTCTACCAAGCTCTCTTCCTGATGCCACTCCATGTGCGTGTAGGCTCACCTGGTACCGTTGCTCAGGTTGCTCACCATCTGAGGATCCATGGAGGGGTGAGGGGTTCTGATAGCCCGGTGCTGCTCTGTCAGGAGGCTGAGCTGGCCCGGCGGGGCTGCCGCACGTTGTCGACTGGTGTAGGCTTGGCCCTGGCCCAGGAGCAAGGCGCAGTGAGATTGCTGCTAGACCGACCGTCGCTTAACTGGCTCATTGATTTGCAAGCCGTTCGACGCTGTCCTGATAGGCACTTGGGAAGACAGGTCATAAATCCCACAGATAACAGCCAGACTGTGCAGGCCAGCAGGAAGTCTTGGGGGCACTTCCTGCTCAGGGCCAGTGTCCAGGCAGCTCAGGAAAGGGCTACAGTGAGAAAGCGATGCCCGGAGGCTGCCCCAGGCTTTGTCCTCAGGGGGCCAAGAAGCCAGGAGGGATCACTGTCCGTGGAGGACAGAGGGCAGGGCGCCGCTAGGCCCAGAGGGTTACCCAGCATTCTGGGGAGGGGACTCAGACCCTGGTCTATTCCATCTTTTGGTGGCTCTGGGGGCCCCCGAGCCTTTCAGGCTGATGAGCCCTGTTTATTGAAAGTGTTTTTTTTTTTTTTTTTTTTTTTTGCCAGACCAGGGTTTGAATTTGTGACCTTGCACTTGCCAGGCAGGCACTTGTGCCATGGAGCTATCTCCCCAGCCCTGATGAGCCCTGTTTAAAACCCACTGTAGGTGGGTGGGTTAGCGCATGCCTGTCATCCTAGCACTTAGGAGGCTGAGACAGGAGGACTGCAAACTTGAGCCCAGCCTGGACAAATCAGCCAATTAGCAAGACCCTGTCTCAAAATAAAATTAAAAAAAAAAAGGGGGCCAGGAATGTAGGTCAGTGTGAAGGCCTGGGATTCACTCCCTAGGATCCTACATGCACACACATGCACACATGCGCTTCTGCACAGTCACCACTGAGGTGAGTGCTCTGTGAGCTTGCCCCATGCCCTGGCCAGGCTGCAGCCCTCACGGCGCCTGCGGTGGGCTCTCCTTGGGGAGCTTTCTGCTGCGCAGCCCTGTGCTGTCATGATGCACAGTGAGGGGCACTGTGCCACTGGGGTGGGGCCAGGGGAGCCCCACATCTCCCGTGCCTGTCCCATGTGTGTGTTCTGGCCGCCCATGGGTCCCCCATACCCACAGTTGCCTTCCTCCCCCATGCGGAGTCCCTCGAGGAGCAACCAGGAGGCTGGGGGAGATATCTGCAGAATGGTGAGGTGAGCGCTGGGAGTACCTGGGTGGCAGGTGGCCACAGCTCGCCTGGTGACCTTTGGCCCCGTCTCTGTGTCCTGAGCGAGCAGCTGACACATCGCTTTCGTTCGGGAGAATCTAGCTGCCGGTTCAGCCGCCTCGGGCCCAGCAGCTAGGAGGCCGTCCTCTTGCTGCCCGGGAAGTGGCAGTTGGTTCACTGTGGGGACACAGACTGGAGGTGCTGGGCCGGCAGGGAGACAGTGCAGTCCACGCACGGGTGTGTC
Source organism: Myocastor coypus (assembly GCA_004027025.1). NCBI lineage: Eukaryota > Metazoa > Chordata > Mammalia > Rodentia > Myocastoridae > Myocastor > Myocastor coypus. Next base: position 7,854 of record PVJA010039560.1, on the reverse strand, counting down.
CCTGTTGTCAGGCTTGTGAGGCATCTGAGCGAGTCGTGCGGTCCCCTCTGGCCTTGATAGGAGATCGGCCATGCCCCATGGTCACCCCACTGGGGGGGCCTGTTCTGTTGTTGTTGCCCAAGTGCTCCTGACGGGCCAGGCTCTGACCCCGGGGCTGACTTCCTGGGCCCTCTGAGCATCAGCTGCTCAGGGCTGGCAGCTGGGGTGCCTTGTGGCTGGCTGCAGGAGCAGAGCTCATAGGTGGACTCTTGATTCACCTTGAGATACCCCAAGGATGGGGCATGGGATGCAGGTGAGGGGAGGGGCAGGGGTGGCTGAGTGACACCCGCTCCTAGGCCTCCCCTCCCTCAATCTTCTCCCCTTGACTCTCTTTACAATTTATTTTTATTTTTTAAAACTTTATTTATTTATTTATATTATGGCTGGCTTAGTCCACCCTGGAGGTGGGACTGGCACAGCATGTGGTGCTGGAGATCAAACCGTGGTCCCTGCAATTGCTTGCCTAAGCTGGTGCTTTAGACCACTGAACCATCTTGCTGGCCTTCTCTTTATAATTTATTTATTTATTTTTTTGTCTTTTTGAGACAGGGTCTCACTATGCAGTCCAGGCTGGCCTTGAGCTCTTTTTTTTTTTTGTGGGACCAGGGTTCGAACTCACGACCTTGCACTTGCCCAGCAGGCACTTGTGCCTCAGCTATCTCTCTAGCCCCTCTTTTTTTTTTTAAGATTTATTTATTTATTTATTTATTTTCTTGTTTCAGAACTTTTGTTTGTTTATTTATTTATTTTTATGGCCGGCTCAGCCTGCCCTGAGGGCAGGGCTGGTGCAGCATGTAGTGCCAGAGATCGAACCTCGGGCCCCTTGAGCTCTCTTTTTTAGCCCAGGCTGGTCTCGAACTTGCACCGATCCTTCTGCCTCAGCCTCCCCAGTGCTGGGATTACAGGTGTGCCTCACCACGCCTGGCTTATAATTTATTTTCTTTTAATTTTTTCATGGGACCAGGGTTCAAACTCACGACCTTGCACTTGCCAGGCAGGCACTTGTGCTACAGAGCTATCTCTTCAGCCCTCTTCTCTTTACAATTTAATAGTACTGTTTAATTTTAACATTTAAGGACAATAAGGATAACAATGGTTAATATTTTGCATATTATCTTTAAATTATTTACTCAGAGTACAAGATATTGTCAGTTTTTTTTTTTTTTTTTTTTTTTTTGTCTTTTCAAGACAGGGTCTCACTATGCAGTTCAGGCTGGTCTTGAGCTCCCTTTTGCTTGTCTCAAACTCACAATGATGCTCCTGCCTCAGCCTCCCACGTGCTGGGATTACAGGTGTGTGCCACCACGCCCAGTGATACTGACATTTAAAAGTTAAATTGAATGCAGAAATAATAATGTGATGAACTCCTCTGTAGCGGGCCTTCAGCTTCCACTATTAGTGAGCCAATCAGATTTCATCTGCACCCAGCCCCTCCAACAGGTACTTCTGAATAAATGTGGACACAAATCTGGATATACGGCTTCTTATTGTAACTAACTTCCAAGGCTAAAACTCTTCATTCTTTGGAAATTGTTTAGAAAACCCGTTTCAATATAGTCCCGAAGGGCAAACCAGTGCTGTGATTGCTAAAAACTAATGTTCAAGCTGGGCATGGTGCCCCTCAGCTGTCTTTCCAGCTGGAAGGACACGAGGCTGAGGCACGGGGACTACAAGTTTCAACCTAGCATGGGAAGTTTAACCACTCAGAGAGCTGGGGTGCAGCTCAGTGGTTGAGAGCTTGCTGAACATGTATCAGGTCCTGAGTTCAGTCCCTAGTATTGGAAAAACAAAGCTGGGGGTCGGGAGAACATGCTTGTGAAAAATCACAGTTCGGGACCCCGGTCTTGGACTCAAACTGAAAAAGCCTGGGTGGGTGGAGACCCATCGTACTGACCCCCGCCCCCCGCGGGCTGTCCCCGCAGATGTTCGGGCAGCGGCGCAGTGTGCAGGCGCTGGAGCTGGCGCACATGCTGTACTTCCGCAGCACGTCCAACAACTCGGAGCTGCTCAGCGCGCTGGCCCTGCGCGCGCAAGACGAGCACGCCAAGGAGGCGCTGCTGGCGCACAGCTTCCTGGCCCGACGGCCAGGGGGCGCGCACTGCACGCCCGAAGGTGCGCCCGCCCCCAGACCACGCACCCTTAGAGGTGTGTCCTGCCCAGACCAGCCCGAACGCCACGCCCACCTCCGGCCCCGCCCCCTTCCCCTCCGCTGGGCCTGTGCGAGACTCCCAAATGTCAAAAGCATTTGGCCTGGGCCACATGTGCTCTCTGCCTCTCCTAAGGTCGTGGTTCGCTTGCCCATCTCACACTGCTTGTTCTTCGTGGGCCCATACTCTTCCCAAGAGACCTTATCCCCCTCTCTGAGCCTCAGGTTATCCTCTTCCCGACCGGAACCCCACAGTTCCCAAGCCATGTTCCCTGAACCCTTAGGTTTCTCCCCAGCCTGGCCCGCTGTGCACCGCTCCAGGCCCGCTTCACACCTGCCTTTGTTCCGCAGAGACCTCCCGGTGGCTGCAGTTGGAAGTGGAGAGCTGGGTCCTGGCCCAGTCTGGCTGTGACGTGGCCTTCAACGGATCTCGGGCCCTGGCCCACCTGCAAGCTCTGACCCCCAGCATTGGGCTCTACCCTCCTCCGGGTTTCCCCAAACTACACCCGTTGGCCCCAGGCACTGCCGAACTCCCTCAGGCCCCGCCCAGCGCTAGCTGACTGCCACCTGGCCTGAGGCCGGCTCCGCCCCCTCCAAGAAGGGCTGTCAATCATGGCTACTAGGTTCCGTCACCCTGCAACTGCCCAGTTACAGATAGGTAATTATTTTGGGTCTGCTGTATATTTAAAGCAGCCAGTCAGGGCTGCTGCTGATTGCTAAGCATCCCTGCTTCAGGAATTGAGGCAGCTCTGCCCGGTCTCGGTTCCACTTCTTAGTCTCACCCTCACCCTAAATGTCGAGCTGGTTTGGCTGAGGAGGTGAGGGTGTCAGCTGGTACTGGCTGCTGCACTCAGGCTCTGTGCACCACCAGGCCGAGGGGTGTGAGCTGCGCCCTCCCCAGGCTGCTCATCTTTGTCTTTGGGTCTTGGGCACCAGGTGAGAGCCTGGCGCAGCCAATGAGAGTCTCTAGGACCTGCCCCTGGCCCTTGGCCCGCGACAGCTGTGGAGCACCACCGTCCCGGGGCAGCTAGTTGTCCCCAAAAAGAAGTAGCCAATCTGAATTTCTGGCAGAATCTGATCTTTATATCCATCACCGCTGCCGTGTGCCAGCCATCTGGTCAACTGCTGATCAGGATGTCAGGCTGATGGCCTTGGAACCTTGTGCCAGGCCAGGAGCTGTGGACCCGGCAGAACCAGAGACCAACTGCACCCCAAGGTTCACTGCAGCTCAGGTTCCCAACCACCTCAGGTGCCTTCCCCACCTGGGGCCCTCACCTCTACAGGAACTACCTCGATCTGGAGCCCCCCTTCCCACCTGCTCCCCCGTGCATATTTATTGGTCTGTCAATTTCTTCCCAATCCCATCTCCCGAAGAAATAAATCATGTTTAACACATTTGGGGGAAGTTTCAGAATCTTGGAAAGGGGCTCTGCACTTTGGGGGCGGGCCAGACAGAAAACTCGTCTTAGAGGGCTTGATTTGTGGTTGCTGAAACAGACTGGATGCGCGGTCCTGACAGAACATCTCAGAAGGGCCTCATTTCTGAAGACCTGATTCTGAGTCTCACAAGCAGGGGCCCCAAGGTGGCCATGTGGCTCTGTGCCGATTGGCCACTGAACAAAAGCAGACCACCGTGTCCTAATGCAGACTGGGCTAGCCAGGAGGAAAGGGAGCACCTTCTGACTTTTACTAAAGTGTCATAAAAGACAGATAGCTTTTTGGGGAGACAGAAAAAAAGAGGGACTAGGGAAAATAGCTCAGTGGCATAAATGCCTGTCTGGCAAGTACATGGTCCTGAGTTCAATCCCCAGTACCAAAAAAAGAGAAGCCAGGCATGGTGGCACATGCTGGCACCTGGGACGCTGAGGCAGGAGGATCAAAGTGGGTTCAAGGCTAGTTTGGTTACAAGGTGAGTTCAAAGCTAGCCTGCTGTACGTAGCCAGAGCCTGCCTCAAAAAAGAAAAGGTAAGGGTAGGGATGTACCTCAGTGGCACAAGGGCTTGCCTGGTGAGCACAAGGTCCCGAGTATGATTCCCAGTAGCCAAACAACACAAAACAAGTAAAAGCAGAAGAGGAAGGACTGGGCTTTGGAGAGGAAGAGAGATGGTTTCCAAGAAGCACAAAGGGAAACACCTTCCAGAGCGAGAGTCACAGAGAAGGTGAAGGAGACCAACACCTTGGGAACACAGCTAGCATGCTTGGGTCCCAGGGAGTCTGGGCCCTGCCATCGAGTCTTTTTTTTTTTCTTTGTTCAAACTCATGACCTTGCACTCGCCAAGCAGGCATTTGGGCCACGGAGCTATCTCCCCAGCTTCTGGGTCGGTCTTTTTCTTTTCTTTTCTTCCTTCTCTCTTGATACAGGGTCTCGCTACACAGTTTGGGCCTATGCTCACTTTTGTAGCCCCCAGGTTGGTCTCAAACTGGCAGCAATCCTCCTGTCTCAGCCTACAAGCACTGGGATAACTGCCTGTGCCACTGCGCCCAGTTCCTGCCACAGGGTCTTGGTAAGTAGCTCAGGCTGGTCAAGCTCAGGGTGATCTTCCTGCCTCAGAGTACTGAATGCTGGGATCATAGCAGTGTGCCACAGGCCTTTTAGACTTCACATTTCTAACAGCGTTTGATGGGACTCTGGCTCCGGTCTCTCCCCAGAGCAGTGTCTGCTGGCGTAAACGAGATCATCATAAGGTTCTTGGGTCCCAAGGAGGAGGGCTATCAGTCGGAGTTCCCAGAGATGGGCATTCCCATGGGGAAGGTGGCACCCTCTCTGGTTGGGGTCGGGAGATAGCAAGCGTGCACTGCCAGTCAGGAAGGAAGGAGGAGGCGGGGGCAGAAGGCCGCAGTCAAACGGTTTTATTTGGTGGAGGATGCAGCGTGGGCAGCAGGCGGGGCGCTCACTCCCGCTTCCGCAGGTGGATGTAGACGATGCCGCTGACCAGCGCCAGGGGGAAGGCCACCCAGGCCAGCGCGAAGCAGTACCCGAAGCTGCCCCCGCGCGGGTGCTTCGCCACGATCTCCTCGGCATGGATGGCGTAGATCAGGGCCCCAGTAAACACTGCCAAGCCTGGGGGAGCACAGAGTCGGCGTCAGGCAGTGCAAGCTGGGAGACCACCCACCCAAGAGGGCCCGTACAGGGCCTGCAGAGCGAGGTTCTTAACCCTGATGAAGTGACCTAGCCGCTGCAAGACGGCCTTGGGAAGTTTAATGTCTTTGGGTCTCATTTGCTCTTCCATAAAATGGGACCACGACATTGATGAACCTATCTACCTACCCATACACCACTCTCCTTTGCACCTGTGGAATTTTTTTTGTTCTAGTACTGAAGTTTGAACCCAGGGCCTTTGCACTGAGCTACATCTCTAGTCTTATTTATTGATTTTTTTCTTGTTTCAGAACCTTTGTTTGTTTATTCGCTCATTTTTATGGCCGGCTCGTCCTGAGGGCAGGGCTGGTGCAGCATGTGGTGCCTGGGATAGAACCACGGTCCCTGAAGCTGCCCAAGGTTTCCCAAGCAGGCGCTTTAGACCACTGAGCCATCCTGCCGGGCCCCTACATCTCTAGTCTTTATTTATTTAGGCACAAGATCTTCCTAACATTAAACTGCCCAGCTGGGTTTACATTTATGATGCTCCTGCCTCAGCTTCTCATAGGGCTGGGATATCTTTTTTATTTTATTTTATTTTTTCTTGTTTCAGAACTTTTGTTTGTTTTATTTTTATGGCCGGCTCAGCCTGCCCTGAGGGCAGGGCTGGAGCAGCATGTGGTGCCGGGTATCGAACTACGGTTCCTGCAGCGCCTAAGCTTTCCTAAGCAGGCGCTTTAGACCACTGAGCCATCCTGCTGGGCCCCAGGGCTGGGATATTGAGCTTATTTTAGTGTTTTTGAAACAGGAGCTCACTATGTAGCCTAGGCTGGCCTTGAACTCACTATGTAGACTAGGCTAGCCTCTAGCTTGTGCAGTCCTCCTGCCTCCGCCTCTTGAGTACCCTGATGAGTTTTTGTATAAGCTAGATATGCAGTAGTAAATTAATAAAGTAGAAGCCGGGCTTTATTTATTTAGTCTTTTTTTGTGTGTCTTTTTCAGACAGGGTCTCGCTATGCAGTTGAGGCTGGCCTTGAACTCACTTTTGTAGTCCAGGCTGGTCTCACACTGTTCCTTGTGCTTCAGCCTCTGAAATGCAGGGATTACAGGCATGCACCACCACGCCTGGCTCTATTTAGTCTTACTGAAACAGGGTCTCACTATGTAGTTCAGGCTGACCTTGAGCTGACTTTATTGCTTAGACTGGTCTTCTTCTTCTTTTTTTTTTTTGTGGCCAGCTCAGCTCACTGTAGGGGTGTAGCTAGCATGGCATGTGATGTTGGGGATAGAACTGTAGTCCCTGCCCAGTCCCTGTGGTGGCCTAAGTGTACATAAGCAGGCTCTTTAGACCTCTGAACTATCCCACTGGCCCAGCCCAGGCTGGTCTTGAACTTGCAATGATCCTCCTGCCTCGGCCTCTGGAATACTGGGGTTACAGGCATGCAAGGCCACCATGCAAAGCCAAGCAGCGCTTTACAAGAATGTGGAAAGATAACAGTTCTCAAACCAAAGACCATGATGAAATGAGCCCTTTGCTGGTTGAAGAAAAGAAAACTAAAAAGTGAAATCTCTCCTAAGTACCTGATACATGGTAGCTATTTAAGAAATAGTGGCTGGACAGGCTGGTATGGTGGTACAGGCCTGTAATCCCAGCACTTGGGAGGCTGAGGCAGGAGGATTGTTGTGAGTTCAAGGCCAGCCAGCACTACATAGCAAGACTTGTGTTTAAAAACCAAAACCAAACCCAAACAAAAGGAAGTAGTGGTTGGCTGACATAATAAAATTAGTAGTATGGTCCTGAAACCCCTTCTAGGGTACTCATCAGTCACCCCTATCCCTGTGGGAGCCAAATTATTTACCCAGACTTTCTTCCCCAGTATGGGCTCCTTGGGTTCCTCAAGTTCTGACTGACTCAGAAACACATCAAAACCACCCCTGAGTCACTGAAAACTACAACTCCCACCAGTCCCTGGGGCAGAGTAGTGTCCAGAAAGACACTTGAGGTGGGTCTTGGGATGTGGACAACGCTTTCTCTCAGAAAGAGTCTGTTCTCTGGGCCCCTGCACCCACCCCCAACATTCCTGGGCTGGGGGACCGGGAGTGCTTACTGGTGCAGAGCTGGCAGAGGCCGGTGGCATAGAAGAGCCCTCCTCGCCGCATGGTGTACAGCTGGAACATGAACAGGATGAAGGACAGGCAGCACAGGATGAGGGACAGCACCATGAGCACCTGCACCGCCTTCAGCCAGCCTGCAGCAGGGGCACACAAGGTGGAGGTCACAGGAGGCCGGGGTCCTCTCCCTGCTTGCTCCTCTTTTGCCCCTTTGCTTTCTGTACACCCTCCATCTCGTTCAGAGCCATGCAGAGTACGCCTGTGTGACCTTGAGCTGCACGACCTTGTTAAATTCCTCATCAGCTCTGGTGGTTGCTTTGCAGAATGTTAAAGGCGTTCTGCATAAACAAATGTGTGTCCTAGGAATAGAGCCACTTCGGACTAATTCTTTTTATTTCCTTCTCCTGGTTGGGTGAACCCCGACACAGGGCTGAATAGAATTGAGAGAGTAAACTGCTGTCTTTTTCTTTTTTTTTTT
>PVJA010039559.1:0-19080 GCA_004027025.1 Myocastor coypus | reverse complement strand
TTTTTTTTTTTTTTTTTTTTTGTCTTTTTTTTGAGACAGGGTCTCACTATGCAGTTCAGGCTGGCCTTGAGCTCACTTTTGTAGCCCAGGCTGGTCTCGAACTTGTACCAATCCTCCTGCCTCAGCCTCCTGAGTGCTGGGATTATAGGCATGCGCCACCACGCCCAGCTTGAGATTTTGGTAGTTTTGACTGTGTATATGTCTGTGATGTTTGCTGGAGAGAAACACACAGGTTTCCTTAGGGTTTCACAAGGATGCATGCCCACAGGTGTACAGGAGGGTTTGAGCCTCAAGGCAGTCATTAATGAATGTTACCTTTCCAAGCTGCATTTCTTGCTGCTGAACTGTGGATATAGTGAATTGCTTCTATACCAAATAATGTCTGGAAAATGAATGAAATGTTCTGACCTTGGTTGTCAGAAGATGGGAACTGGCAACTGAGAAATAAAGAGAGGGTATCATTTTATACTTTTATGTTTTTTGAGTTCTGAATGATAGGATTCTGTCTTTTCAAAAGATGAATTAGATTTTAAAAATGAAGGTAGGGGCTGCCAGGATGGCTGAGCAATCTAAAGCGCCTGCTTAGGAAAGCTTGGGCGGCCACAGGGACCGTGGTTAGATCCCTGACACCACATGCTGCGCCAGCCCCACCCCCAGGGCAGGCTGAGCCGGCCATAATAAAAAATAAAATTAAAAAAATATAAAAATGTAAAAAAATGAAGGTAATGGACTGGCTTACCCTTCAGTAATGTCTCCAGAGCAAACTGCAGAATCAATTCCAGTGCTACCAAAATAGCAAAGTCAGATGCTGGACCCCTGTAATCCCCAGCACCCTGACAGGCAGAGGCAAGAGGATGGCAAGGTCAAATTTAGCTCAAGTAATTTAGCAACTCAGTGAGACTCTCAAAATTAAAAGAAACTAGAAAGGGATGAGGATAGAGCTTTGTGTGAAGGCCCTGGTTTCAATCTCAGTATACTACTAAAAAAAAAAAAATTGTGGAAATGCATTGTTCTTTTTTCTTTTTGGGTGTGGTGGTGCTGGGGCTTGAATCCAGGATTTTTGCCCCCTAGGCAAGTGTTTCACCATCTAGCGACACCCAGCCTGAGCACTCATATTCTAAACCTGGCACTACAGTTCTTTGCCACCTTGCCTGATCATTGCAGTCTTTTTTTCAGTAGTAAAAACTGAACTTGCAAGGTGCTTATGTGGATTAAATTAAATAATACATGTGAAGTATTTAGCAGAAATACTAGATGTTATTTCTTATTGCACATTTTTCTCTTACAGGGAATCCGAAGATACAGTGTTGCTGGTCCTCAAAGAAATCTACCAAACCCAGGGTATCTTCCTTGATCAGCCCTTACAGTAAAAGGGCTGTCTTGGTTACTTAATGTAAGCATTTGATGTTGCACACATACCAATATGCTATAAGGAACCATGGAGCCTGTGACCCAAATCCAGGCTGTTACTCATTTTCCAATGGATGGGGAAATGAGTCACACACTTAGGTTTGGTCCAGTGATATCTGTTGTCTTCTAGGATTTGACCTCAGCACCTTAATAGTCACAATCTGCTGTGGGTCAGCATGGTGGCAGTCTGCACCCAAGACAGACTGGAAATGCTGAGCACGTGTGTTGGCCTGGCCTGTTCTGGCTGCCATCAGCTGTGCCTGCGTGGTGACCTCTCCCACCCTTCCTGCTCCTCAGCTGTGTATGGGCTGCATGGTGCCCACCACTTGATCTTTGAGGTCTTGAAAACTGATGCTTCTTTTTGGGGTGAGCAGAAAAACCAAGGGAAGACTCTAGCACCTGGGGGTGCATTACTGGGGATTGAACCCAGGGCCTTCACACTAACATTCCTAGTTCTTTTTTACTTTTTAATGTTGAGGCAGAGTCTTGCTAAGTCGTAAGTAGCTCAGACTGGGCTTGAATGTGCAATACCTCAGCCTCCGAGAGTGCTGGGATTACAGCCTGTGCCACCATACCCAGCTCTTAATTTTTAACCACTGGCTTCCTGTAAACCTCTTTATAACCAGGAGTGGTTGGTCCCTAAGACTGTGATGATAATAAATCTCTAGAAAATGTTCCAATCTGGGAGTAGATGATTGAGGCTTTTGGGGATGTTCTCATTTCTAGGGTTTTCTGAAATCAAAGGTCAAGTCTAAATAGATATGGGAAGAATCTTCAGGTGACTTTTTTGAGATAGCATTTCTTTTCCTACATATACTGCATAAAGAAAGATTAGTAAGAGGATCCTTTACTTACAACTGACAGACTCTTCCTAGGAACCACCAGTGCTGCTCATTACTGCACAACTGTTTGAGCTACTATAAGGCTAAGTAGAATTCACATCTTAGTAAAGCACAGTGTTATGTAGCAGACCTGCCCATCTCATATTCCCAGCTGGGAGAGTGGAAGGAGTTCACTTAGTCATTTGATATGAGCTGCTGTTTCTCCCTCAATATCAGGATCAAACCCAGGGCCTTTGCACTAAGTCTCATCCCCAGCCCTTTTATGTTTCATATTGATATATGGTCTCACTAAAGTGCTCAGCCTTGGCATGAACATGTGATCCTGTCATCAGCCTTCCAGACTGCCAGAATCACAGGTAGTAGCCACTATGGCCAAGTGGTGAGGAATTGGAAATAATAGTTTTTACAGGATGCTTAGTTTGTAGATCTTTCAATAGTGCCTTTATGGTAAAAATTTAAGTCATCTCACATTTTACTAGGATGGATATGCTGTGATTTCTCTTTGAAGCTATTTTGTAGGCCAGAAGTAGTGGTACTTTCCTGAGGCAGAATCACAAATTGGAGCTCAGCACAGTCAGCATAGTGAGGCTTTGCCTCAAAAAATTAAAAGGGGCTGGAGATGTGCTCAGTGCGGAGGCCCTGGTTGTCTCTAAGGATGCACAGATGTACATATAGGTGAACATCGCTGCTTTCTCAGGTTCTGGGATCCAAAATGTTTATTTCACAGGCCTTTGGCAGAGGCTGTGTTACTTGAGCAGGAGGTTTTACTGGGGAATTACTTATTGTGAAAGAGTAACCTATACCTACAGGGCAGCAGCAAGAGTCACCGTCAGTCACTGTGTAGCTTATAGCCAGCAAATTGGTTTCTTCTGAAGAACTTGGCTGACTGTGGCCTAATTCTTCCCAGGACATTGCTTTTGCTGTTGATTATTTTCTTTTCCATCAATCAGCACTTCTTTTCATAGGTCCCTTGATGAGAGTCCTGCTCCCTCCCAGTTTTGACTGGCCCCTGCTTAGTGCCTGGTGTGTATGTTGTCATCTCCAGAGCAGTGGTATTTCCTATGCACTGAAGTCATCTCTTAGATAATAATGAAGGAAAAAGGGTAGTGACTCAGTGGGTGGGGTACAGGTTAAGCCTAGCATTCCTCATTGTATGCTTGGATAATGCCAATGGTAAGCCACTGAGATGCCACAGGTACATGGTATACAGTATGTGGGATACTTTACCATGTGAATCCTGAGTGAAGTACATATTAAGGGTAAATCCTTTGACTCCCTCTTTAATTTTAATTTACTCTTCATATTAGTACCATTTCAGAGTAAACCAAAAGATAACCAAGAATGAATCCCTATAACCAAAGATGAACAGCTTGACCCTGAGAGCTAGATGAACCACTGTACTGAGACATGTTCTGCCAGGCCTGGGGTTGCATGCCTGTAATCCTGACTCTGGGCTCAGGCAGGCAGGATCACTGTGAGATTGAAGCCAGCTCAGGCCACACAGTGAGTTCAAGGCCAGCCAAAACTACATAATGAGTTCCTGACTCAAAAAACAACAAAAAGCAGTTTTTCACCTGATAGTATGATAGCTGCAAATGCTTTTATTTTAACCAGCCCCCTGCATAAACATGGCTATAGTAGCAGGGTAGGAAGCCTGAGGGAAACCCTTTACTTGGGTGTTATTTGTACTGCTTCAACTGTACCATGTGCAATCTCAGCCAAGCCTTATTTAAAACTCCAGTACAGCATTATTTTTGTCCATATTCCTAGCAATGCAACTAGTGCTGCTTATTTCATCAAAAGGTGGTTTGCATGAAAAGATTAACAGCCAGCACTAATTAGCTTTCTAGTATTTTGCACTTTGGAAATGTTTGTTTTTTACATATTTAAACTTCGGTGAATACTGAAATAAAATTGTACTGACAAGTTGCCTACTTTTACCTGGTCTCATGTATCACAGAAAGAATACAGTAACAATTCTCTCTTATATATTATTAAAATGAGTTCAGGAAATAAATTTTGGTTAAAGAACTATTATATACAAATTTTTCCTCTTTACTACTGTTCTTACTGTCATAGGTGGGGATAGTTCTGAATGTGAAGTTTGGCAGCTTTAAGGTGAACAGTGACCCTTGTTGGGTATGAACATCAGCAAGCAGTTTAGGTGACTGCAGCTGTGTCATTCATGGCAGGCTGGCAGGTGGGTGCTTCTCCATGGTGTTTGAATGACACAACACAGTCACCATTTCATTTTCCTGGCACACTTACCAAAGGGTAAAAAATGTATTAAAGAAAATGTTATCAGAAGATGTAATGCAGATCCCAGGATGTGACAGATAGGTCTCTACAAGATGGCCTTCCAGGAGCTGCGCTGAAATTCAACTGGAAAGCACTGGCTGCTGGGATGCAGCTTGGTGGAGCATTATCTTCAGCCTCCACTGAATGGCTCACAGCCTTTCCCAGGAGGTGGCACAGCAGAGTGTGGCTGTGTCCACTCTGGTGTGTGTGTTGGAGGGGTGAGGATGGACAAGGGGAGGGGGAGTGCAAAGGCCAATACTTCTTGTCTTATACATAGTCCTCTTAGGAAGACTAATGGACATTCTTCACCAGGGTAGGTTCAGCTTTTAAATATCCAAACAGCAAGAGTCACCAGGCTTCCTTTGTGTAGCATGAAGTGCATGCCTATCTTGAAATGGTTTGTGACATTCAGCATCCGTGAGAGGAGGGTAATACTGCCTGTAGCACATGTAGGCCAATGTTGTGCCCAGGAGGGACCCCACTAGCACATCTGTGGAGACAGGAAGCGAGAGATGTTTTCAGGCACTATGGGGTGCCGACTCACATCGGCACTGGGGAGCACCAGCTTTCTACCCTACCCCAGTCACTCCAGACCTATGGCTGCTTCCAGCTTTCACCATTCTGTCTCACAGAGTTGTCATCATTGTCCTCTAAACCCCAATTCAAAACTCTTCTCAGTGGACCAAATTAGTTTTTAGCCCAAAAGACTGATGTAAGTTTATTTAAGGTTACTATCTACTGACCTGTTACCACATGAGTCCACAACTCTTCGGGAATTATCTACCATGTTTATTCTTTAAAATACGACTCCTGGGGACCTCTTGTATTGTTGAAATTTTTTCATCTTACGTGGCTTTGAAGACTTTTTGTATTTTAGGGAAGGGTCTATAGGGTGTTCAGGGTCTCACTACTAGATCAGACTTACAGTGATCCACTTGTTTATAGCCACCCAAGAGCTGAGATTACGGGTGTGTGCCACTGGGCCCAGTCCCAATTGTTGACTTAGAGTACCCCAGGGCCAGCAGAACAGGCCTGGGATTGAACGCCTAGCCCCTGTGCCTACTTGCAGGTGCTTTAATCTGCTGAGCTATTTGGCTGGTCCAAGATTTCTGTAATTTGTTTTTTCTATAGCATTCAACTTAAAGTGTTCAGTTCAATTATAATTTTGCATGTTCTTGAATTTTTGTTTCTAAACAAATCTTATGATAAGTAATTTTTAAGTGTAAAGTGAGCTTTTTAAAAAAGTAATTTTATTTTTAACATTATGGCTGGCTCAGCTTGCCCTGGGGGTGGGACTGGTGCAGCATGTGGTGCTGGGGATCGAACCATGGTCCCTGCAGTTGCCTAAGCTTGCCTAAGCAGGCGCTTCAGACTGCTGAACTATCTTGCCAGCCCCTAAAGTGAGCTTTACTTTGTAAAGTTTGTTTTGTTTGAGATGGCATCTGTCCCTCCAGGCTGGCCCTCTCCCTGGGCTTAGTGATGCACTTGTCTGAGCTTCCTGAGGTTCTGAGGCTGCAAGCACTGGTTACTGTGCTTACACACTTCCTCACAGCACCAATTTACTAGGAATTTAGAATACTACAGAATGTGCCTGGCTTGGAATCTTTTATAGTGTTAGCTTCTGTCTTCCCTCCAGGTACACTCAGCTGCATACTAAGGGAGCAGCTCATCTGTGCCATCTTTGAACAAAAAAACCTGGGCTACAGGGCTAAGATGCAGCAGCCCAGGTTCCCAGGGTATGTTGTGCCAGCGCCCCCTTCCCCAGGGGTGGGTGGGTTAGGCAGAGATCGAGACTGGGTATGGTGGCGCGCTTATAATCAGCACTAGGGAGGCTGAAAATAGAATAACTATGAGTCCAATCTGTGTAGTGAGACCCTGTGGACACTGTCTTAAAATACAAAATGAAGTAAATAAAAAATGAAAACAAAACTGCGCTAGTACCATGGGCCAGCACCCGCTTACCTTGCCAGTGATGCTTGTAGTCACAGGTTCTGGAGAGTGCAATCACAGCTGCAAAAAGCAGAGGGGATAAAAAGGCACAGAGCCGCCAAGCCTTCCCACGGCCTTGGGGTGTGAAGCAGTGTAACTTCCCAGCCAGGTAGAACGATGTGAAGGCCAGACCAGCAAATGCAACTAGAAAGGGAGAACAGGAGCAGTTAGGTTTGCTGGAAGTCATCTCACCCTGGGCAAACCTTGGCCTTTTAGTACTCTTCTAGAGTAAATCACTGGCTATTGAAGGAAGGAAGCGAAGATTTTATTTTGTATCCCTGTGTTTTTATCTGAGAATAGTTTTTAGAATTTAAGTTACATGACTTTGGGTAGGTTACTTAACTTCTGTATGCTTCAGTTTCCTCATCTATGAATGAGAATTATAAAATAATAGCACTTCAATGGGTCATTGCAAGCTGTGAATGAAGACTCTAAAATGCTCCACTGCATCTGATACAAGAGAACCCTTCAGGACAGGTACTTTTAACAGTACAAGAGTGGTAACAAAATGTGCAAATCTCAGAGGTTAACTGACCCCTTGTGCTCTGGTACTAATAAGGCCAAGGCTGGGTAAAATTATGGGATTGTTTAAGGGAAGGGGTTCCAATTTCTAGTAGTCAGATGACCTCCAAGCTTCCTAGGAAAAGGAAAATCCTTTTGCGATGCAAAAGGAAGCAGAGCAGAGTCCAAGGCCCAGGGGAAACCTTACAGGATGAATGTCCACTGGGGAAGCTCTTCCTGCCCTCAGTCACCACAGCCTCGTCCCCGGTGCACCGCAGCTCCTCTCGGGCCAGCCCATCTGGGTAGCAGCGGAAGAAGAAGTCTGGCCGTGGCCTAGAGGAATACAGCTGCACTGAGCAATTACTGAAACCTGAAGTGTTTTTCAATTCTGTCAGCAGTAATCTTACTTACATACTGTGCCTGGCAAAATAATGTAATTGGATTAGGATAATCTCTACACTAAGAGAAAAGCACTAATCCCAGAGTAGATGTTTAAATTAGGAAATAAGGAAAATCACTTCCCGAGGTTACACTCTAGGGCAAGTAGCAAGCCACACTAGCTGAGCCAGGCCTCCACACAGGGTGTTAATGGCTAATGCTCTGAAGGCATAAAGAGCTCCACTCTCACCTGCAAGCCGGAGGTAGAGGGCAGGCAGTGCTGAAGGAGAAAAAGGCTGAGGCTTCGAGTAAAGGAGGAACACTGCGGAAGCTGGCACAGGGGAAGACGCCAGCTGTAGCTGACTCACCGACCCACGACGAGCTTCACTATGTTGGTAAGGACCCCATTAAGAGCCAGGGCGAGGGTGGCAGCTGCAAAGCAAGGGCACTGTGAGTGGCTCTGTGCGAAGAGGAGCTAAAGGTCAGGCAGGCTGTGGGGCGCACCCGGCGACCTATGTCCTCAGCACCAGTTCTGAGTGCACGCAGTACTGAGCATCAGGTGCGGGGAGCTGCCTCAGCAATGCAGGGTGCAATGTGAGCCCGGTCATGCCCGCGTGGGAAGTCAGCTCTCACCCAAGCAGGCCTGTCTGCTGTCTGCGGCGTCTGCCTTCTTGAGAAATCTGGCCAGGGCGATCAGAGACAGCGGGGAGAAAAACGCAATGACCTGAACCAGATACGTCAAAGGTGAAGCCAAGCCTGCCGCGGTCCAGTGCGAGCGAAGGAGGTGCCCGCGCAGCGCCTCCTCGGGTAAGGCCGAAAGGAGGTCCTCACGACGCGTCCACTGCCCCCTGCCCCCACCCCCACCCCCACCCCGACGCGCAGAACCCAGCACAGCTGAGCGTCCAGGTGGCCTCGCATCTAGAAGTTAACATTCAAACGCCGGAAGCAGAATCGGGAGGGAGCCTACTGCTTTCGGCTCCCTCCTCCAGAGGTCCCGCGGGGGCGGAGGGCGAGATATCCACGCACAAACATCGGCTTGGCAGGGAGGTACTCTGTTTCCACGTAAGGGAATCTGTACAGCCACATCTCCTCTGGCTGGATCCGCCGTTGGAAAGGCGGAAGCAGCTCAGTCACCCTAGGGAGAAACAGGCACGGACGGTGCTCAGCGGCGCACGGCAAGCCGGGTCCCGCCGCTGCAAGACAGGGCTCCACCCGGGCCCTTACAGGAATGCTGCGAACAGCGCTACCCGAATGCCCACTTCGAGCCCGAGCGCCGGCGCCATCCCTGGGCCGCGCCACACAGCACGCGCTAACGCTGATGTGGCCCCGCGCAGACGACGGGCGCCGTATCAGCGCGAGCGGGAACTGCGCCTGCGCCACGGGCCTCTTCCGCTCGTGCAGGAAGCAGGGTCCAGCCAATGAGACAGAGCTGTGTCCCCGGCCGCCCTTCGTCACCTGCTATGCTCGGACCCGGTGAAAGCGTCCGTAAAAGCAAACGGAGCTCTCCAGGGACCTCTCCTCTATGAACGCATAAGAGAAAATACACTTTGGGGACATACAGGACAATTTATTGAAGTCAATCTCAAGCAAAATCTAAAACCAGTGGAATGTCAAAATCTTTCCAAATTAATCCTCACAGGAGCAAAAAACACATTTGATTTCCAAAGTAGTTGTAAAATAAAAAAGGCAACATTTCAGGAAATATAATGTACAAAAACTCTATGTTCCTACCAGCACACATTTCAGTAAGAAGCTTAAATATTACAGGCAATCCTAAGTACACAGTCACTAGTCAGCGAGCTATCTATACACAGGTTACCCAAGCTCTGCACGTTCCACTCTGCAATAAAACATAGGCCAATGAACAACATCCTCAAAATAGTATATATCTTAAAGTCTATGTAGCAACATCAAGTCATTATACAGTAATGCCCTAGTGAAACTCCCCCAAGGAACACAACACTAATCCCTTAGTGTCAAGAGCTTCTAGCCAAGTCACGGGAACTCAGGAGATTGACTTCAGTGAATATTGATGCTCTGTTATTAAAAACTCAAGTCTCAAGTGATTTAGGCAAAATAACATTTCACAGGATCTACAAAGTTTATTACAGATAAGCAAAGTAGAGAAATAACCAATCTACAAAGGTCATTATCATAAACAACTTAAAGAAATGAAAACATCTCTAGGTATCTGTGTGTGCTGTGCAGTATTAAATGGGTACAAATGGATTTCTCATAACAGTTCAAAGTATGCACACATCTTTGTATAGAAAAAAGATTATTTCATTAGCCAGTTGTAATTATCACTTAGCATCCTGATTACTGCAGTATGATTCTCAACATGACATGTGACAGTAAAAGAGAGATTAATGACAACAAAGTAAAAGTAAATTTCATCTAGTCCACTCTGAACCAACAGGAATGTGTTACAAATGCTCCATGTGGGTGACCTGGCAGGTCGAGAGCCCTCTGTACATGTCAGGAGTATGCAGCAGGTGAGAAGGGCAGTGGCAGTCATATCATACAGGAAAAGGGCTGAACTTTGGAGACAATGTTATTTTCCTTTCTCAGTTGCTTATTACTGACTTCCCCTTCACATGTATGGGCTGAATGTGCACCCATTTTTGTCACTTCAGTGGACTGATAAAAGAACTAAAAATCACACATGGTTTTGATAAATAGGAGTTATGCGCAGCATTTTTTAGGAGTGTAACGTAAGTATAAACAATTATCTTCCTAAATGGACATAGAGGGAAAGGAAAAGAGGCATGTGGGATAGGCCTGGAAGAATGAAGAACACACACAAATGTTTTTTAAAATGCTGCTGGTATCGCACTCAAGAGTCCCTTCCTCCAGGACACACAGTAAATCTCACGCATCTACTGTGAACAAGTGCTCCCATTTCCAGAACTCTGTTTCTAGTCTAGGTAAAAGAGGGCAACACACAAAGCTGTTTTCAAAATAACACATAAAACAATGCTTTCTACTTCATACATTCTAAAAAAAGGAAACTAAAATGAGAATATGAGTTTCAAGTACTTAAAAAACCTGAATTCCATGAGGCAGAGGTCTCAATGTTAAAGTGACTACATCGTACCTGTGGTAAACATTATGATCCCCTCCCTCACCCCCTATGTAGGGTCCCAGTACCCCACCCCAAGTAAAAGTAGGTAAGGTTTCAGTATATACAAATTTCCAACTTTTCAATATTCATTAACTCATTGCAAAGCTGTCTGAATTACATCTATTCCCATATGAAAATGGAACTAAGTTCTACTTTTTGTTTACAAATAACCAGAGACCAAGTCTAGGTGAATTTAGGCTGAATACGCAATTGTTTCATTTGATCACTTTCTGTCTGTAGCAACTTGGATAAGCAGGGGTGGCTAGATGCATCAGGCATGTAAAAAGGCATTGGAGGCTACCTGGAACTGCCCACAAAAGAGCAGCTTCACCATTACCACTGGGCCTTGCAAAGTGGTAAAGCACACACCAGCTTGCCAAGCTGTCTTATTCTTACTCTGCTTGGATATGGCAGTGGCTAGTGGCATCTTAACTTTATGGTGCAGGTTAAAAAGTGCTTTCGGCTTAAAAATGTAACAAAGACATACAAACCAGTCCTGAGTAGCCCAGAGATTACTTTCTAAGTAGGTGACATCTCTAAAGTACAGGTCTGGGTTTGACCTGATTAGAACATATCACACAAGAAACTACTCAAGAAAGAGACACCATCAGAACCAGAAAAGCTGTTCACCAGCCTGTGCCAGTTACAGGTTAGTCACCTGACACCTCCCTTCTACTGGTTACCTTTCCAAGCACTATGTGCAATGTGGAGAATTGGGGGTGGCCTCCTTTCGCTTTGCCTTCCAGTATTCAAAGACCTCCCTGACCGGAGCATACAGCAATCTCTCAGCTTCAATATTCCAAAACGCAGCCTATTCGACGTTTAGGCCAGGCACATGTGAGAATTATGATGGGCTGGGAACCAGTTAACACAAAAGTGAAGAGCAGTCCTACTCCCTTCTTTCCCATCCACAGTCTCAGTGTCTCCTGGGTAGCTGCTGCTGTCTGTGAAGGGCCAGGACTTCTTTCAACTCCTAGGGACATAAATGCTGAAGCTTTGTGTTGACAGTCTTTAGAGATCATGGTCATCATTAAGGTTTTTAATCTTATGCTTACTTCCTGCACCAAACAACATGAAGAGAAAACACCTACAACCACCATTATCCTGTGCAGTTACTGTAAAATATTTCATTTTTGGACAAATATAAAAACCAACCACTGAAGATCTGACCACATAGAGACTTCAAATTTATATGGCACAGGCAAGCACAGTGTGGGTATAGTAATGCATACACAAGGTGCCACTTTCTACTTTTACAACCTTTAACTTGAGTGTAGTTAAACAGGTCAACAGTGATATCACAGAGCTATGAGGAGAGGCCCTTGGCACTGGCAGAACTAAAACCACTTTTTAGACCACTAATACTTCAGAACTATGGTTAGCTACTTTGTACCTTAATTTCTAAAATGATGGAACAACCCTATTACTTTAAAAAAAAAAAAAAAAAAAACACTTAGAAAGTCTCTACAGAGACTTGATCTTCTTACAGATATAAAAACAAAATATGACACAATGAGAAACTGCATAAAAATACTGAAACCTAAGGTATTTGAAGTTTATAGAATGTACCCTGGCTTACCATATAAAAGTTATCAGATATTAAACAGCACTAAAATCCAAAACAAAACAAGGGATACAAGTTTATGTTGGACACTGTTCCAACAAGAGTTGCATTTAGATTAAAGGAAATCTTTGTTACTTTAAAAAATCATACATTTATCATATATCTATATAAAATAAAATCTGAGTATGAGATAACTGAAATTTTCTGAAGTTATTTTAAAAAAGACATCAAACTATGTAATTGCTCAAAAGCAAAGTCTATGTTGCTATGAGCTGTATTTTCACATTACTCATAGCAACTAGATTTGGGAACATGTAGCATTTTCTATTTCACTCTTTTGGGATCATATGTAATTAACAGGATTACTGGATGACCCGTAGGTCACCTCAGAATTAATTGCTGGAATTAGGCAAAAGGCAGTTCAGAAGCTTAAGTAAAAAGGAATTGTAGTGTTTTTTACAAGAGAAAATCCAGTAAAATTGCACATTTCTGTATTTAAAAAGAGGCACAACACAGTTTTTTTCTCTTTCCAGAGTACAGCTCTAGATTGGCAAGACGGTGAAACACATATGCCATTACTGAAGAGGTGTGCAGGCATCACTCCTCCCTGCCTTTGTAAGGAACTGAGCACTTCTGAGAAAAAATAAATGTTTCCAGGTACCAGCAGCTGTAAGCAGTCAGAATTCACAAAGAAAGCTGGAAGATCATTTAGGCTAACCCTCGACTTTTACTGAACAAGTGTTATGCCTGATGTGAATGATTTTATGTGAGGAATATAGGAACATACATGTTCCTAACCACTGAATTTTGTGGGATACCTGCAGATAGAACACTTAACATCTGGAAACCATTTCTGCTAACACAGACCTCCTTGGGAGCTTCCTGAAGTGCTTCCTAACATGAAGTACATACGTGTTGTGGCTTCTGTGTTTTTGTTGTTGATGTTGTTTTTTTTTGTATTTTAGGGAAGGGTCTAGAGGGTATTCAGGGTATCACTACTAGATCAGACTTGTAGTGATCCACCTGTTTATAGCCTCCCAAGAGCTGGGATTATAGGCACACACCCCTACTCCCAGTCTCAATTGCCGTCTGAGCATGTCCGAGGGGTAAGGCTGGCATGGCAGGCCTGGGGATTGAACCCCTGGTCCCTGTGCCTGCTTGCAGGTGCTTTAATCTGCTGAGCTATGCCGCCGGCCTGGATTCTGTGTTTCTTATGAAAGCAGTTCTTGCTCTTAGTTATGAGAGCAGTTTTAAGTTGATGAGTAATACTCAGCAATGGCTATTCACATATAACTCAAAAGATGGTCCTACTGCATTCACCCCACAAACTAAACTCAATTTAAAAGATCTATTCTAATTTTCTTATGCAGTTTTTCTAGGAAACATGATTGAAAGGTCAGTTGACCAAGAAAATGCTTGATGAGAGGAAAACACGGATAGGAAAAAATGTCCATAATTCTAAGACCAATTCTATACAAAATGGAATTTAAAAAAGGTGCTTTGATGATCCAACTTTTGGTCTGTGCCTTTTGCCTTGCTGTAGCTACCTCTCTCAGCATCAGGGCAGGTGTGAAGGCTATGCTGTGATTCCTTGTCCACATAATGCCTGTCACTGGAAGCCCACTGACTACAGCTGTGAACACACACATTCCTTTTCCTCTTCCAAAACAAACAAAACCAAAAAGCCACATCATATCCCTTTGTAGGTAAAATTATTGTATCACAAAGCCCACCTGACTTAAGACCACACAGGTAATACCCATAATACGTGGGGGAGGACAGCTCTTCTCCAAGATTATGAAAAGCATTCTGAAGGGAAAGAGAAGGAAGCTACCTATGACTCATTAACGAGGTATATAAAGGTGAGCATATGATTTTCTAGAGGGCTTTCTTCAATTCCTACACACACACATACACACACACACACACACACACACACACACACACACACACAACTGATCAGAGTGTCTGCACTATACTTTTCAAAATTCCTAAAAGTGAAAATAAATAAAGAAATGATGGCTACTTTGTGTAGTCCTTACACAACCAAGGAACACATCTGAAACTTTAAATTGATCTCATTAACAAAGCTTTTTGTTCTGGATTTAAAAGTGAAGACATTTCTTTTCTCAGTTGCAAAAGCACTGAAGTACAATAAAAGGTGTGGCGGGGGATTTACCATTCCACAAACGAAATCCCCAAACCAGCAAATAAAACAGAAAGACCAGATGTCACCAACTGCTTCTGCCCATGTGAACTGGTCTCCCATCTTTGCTTTAATAAGGCAGTCCTGATGGGCAGAGGCTGTGTGCACTGAGCAGTCTCTTGCATTTAAAATGCAGTACCTGCTTGATTCTTTTCATCTCATTTAAACAGAATGGGGGGGGGGGTCATCATCCATTTATTCCTTTGCCTCTTCTCCATGATCCTGGGACTCCCATTTACATTTGATCTTGCTCCAGTATTCTGGTGACACAGGCGACATGGGGTCATGCTCAGAGCAGCAGAGACGGCCCTCCAGCGCAGAAACAACTAGAGCCCCCTTCCCATGATCCTTGCAAAATGAGCGTGGACAGAACTCGCAGAAGGAGATGGCTGCACTGCTGCAGGTGTCACACCGATGCCATGGGCACTCCCATTTTCCTAGCACAGGACAGGAGAGGGTGGGGAGTTTGTCAGTGCTATGGTCACTCAGGAAACCCCAAGCTCCCACTCCCTTCTCTGATGGCTAGAGCTCCAGTGAAATGGACACCTATAGTATGTCTCCTATGGATGTGAGCTGGCTCAAACCCAATGCCACAGGTGCTAACTACCTGCCTGTGTGACACTCAGTAAGAAACTGCTCCTTGCTACCACACAAGACATCTCAGTCTTTTCACTAGCATTTTCCTTTTTTTTTTTTTGAGACAGGGTCTTAGGCTGGCTTTGAACTTATTATGTACTTCAAGCTGGCTTCAAACTCAAGGTGATCCTCCTGCCTCAGTCTCCCAAGTGCTGGGACTACAGCTGTGTACTACCATGTCAGACAGACTTCACTAGTATGATATTGTTTTCTATTAGTGTTGTCCTGTTTAACATTTTTTATTTCAAGACTCTATTAAAAGGAACAGAATGTATTCTCTTTTTTTTTGTTTTTGGAGCAGGATGTATTCTGAGTTACACATGGTTAAGACATATGCAGAGGGGCCCTTAAAGGTCTGGCTTACCATATGGTGGCTGTGTCAAGTTAAGGCATAGGAGGTGGTATGCTTTGGGACAGTCTTTCTTGTCACACATGACTAGCTCTCCACCATCTCCACATTGAAAACAATAATCTTCATGCATCTGCTTTGGTTCTGTTTTGACTTTTCGTCTTTTCTGCTTTAACTTGGCATTTTTCGCTTTTTCTTCAGCTGTGGATGCACATGACGCCTGGCAGGAAGGACAGATATAGTTTTACAATCACAGGTAGTGTATGAAGTTTTATACAGAAAACTCTCATAATAACTGTCATTTGTCTGCTGTGCAAACACCAGGATGACATACCCTACAACAATACACTAAAAAAAAAAAAAACTCTGCTTTGACTTTCAAATTGCATGCCTTATTTTTATTTTTTAAAATTGTTGTTTAAAATTTCAAGAGTGATGGTAAGTTCAAGCAACCTTAACCCAATGATTCTCATTTTTTTTTTTTTTTTATCAAGTTAAACCCATGTATCTCAACAGTCAGCATTTACCATTTTAAAAAAAATCCTTTCTCCCTCTTGCCCCCTTTCTTTAATACAAGGTCTGATACACTCAAACTCATACTGATCCTCCTGTCTCAGCCTCCCGAGTGCTGGGATTATAGGTGTGTACTACCATGCCCAGTTTTTGTGGCTAGCAAAATGCTCCTGGAGTTCTGGGGCTGGCACAGCATATAGTACTGGGGTTTGAATCTGAGTCCTTGTGTTTTCCAGGCAGGTGCTTAGACTTCCGAGCTATCTCTGCAGCCCCCAACAGTCACATTTTAAAGGTGGCTTTAGTATATTGCTGATTTTTAAGTTCTATGAAAGCTTTGCTAAAGCTGGGCGTGGTGGCGCATGCCTGTAATCCCAGCACTCGGGAGGCTGAGGCAGGAGGATCGGTGCGAGTTCGAGACCAGCCTGAGCTACAAAAGTGAGCTCAAGGTCAGCCTCAACTGCACAGCGAGACCCTGTCTCAAAAAGACAAAAAAAAAAAAAAAAAAAAAAAAAAAAAAAAAAAGAAAGAAAGCTTTGCTAACTTCATATTTAATCAGAACTTCACTGTAAACTTGGAGTATCTGTACACTACTGAGCAGCTACAAGCAGAGCAGGAGCCCA
Organism: Myocastor coypus; assembly: GCA_004027025.1. Taxonomy (NCBI): domain Eukaryota; kingdom Metazoa; phylum Chordata; class Mammalia; order Rodentia; family Myocastoridae; genus Myocastor; species Myocastor coypus. The sequence continues at coordinate 2,650 of PVJA010039559.1, read as the reverse complement.
TGTGCCAACCTCCTCTGAGATGTTCCTGCGTAAACTGTCGCAGCAACCCTTGGCACTGTGTCCCATGACTGACCTTTGGCCGCACTCCTAGGAAGCCGCTGCAGTTGTCTGCCCCACAGTGGCACTCTGTCCTCCCATTGCCCAGACAGTCCAAATTGTAATTGAATGTCAACTCCATACCTGAAATGGCAAAGACATGATTCTTTGGATTCAATCATGAACAAGAGAAATGCTTGTGACACATGCTGATACCAAAAGGCAGATGACAATTCTTTTTTTTTTTTTTTTTTTTGAGACAGGGTCTCACTATGTGGTTCAGGCTGGCCTTGAGCTCACTTTTGTAGCCCAGGCTGGTCTCAAACTCACACCGATCCTCCTGCCTCAGCCTCCCAAGTGCTGGGATTACAGGTGTGCACCACCATGCCCAGCTAGATGACAATTCTGATGTGAAGAACAACAAAACTAGGAGTGGGGACCAGGAAAACCCCATCCACCAACAACTATGCAACTATAAGTACCCTAAAAACAAGTACACTCTTCTTACAATGGTGGTTACAAACTGTAATAGGGACCAAGAATTTATAATCCAAAATCAAGAGTAAAAGCATCTAGAAGTTAGCCCCTTTCTTTTTTGGTTTGAGGTTTTTGGGGGCTATGCTCTCGCTAAGTTGGCAGAGAAGCCTCAACTCATGAGCCTCCTGCCTCCACATGTAGCAGATGTGTTTTTTACATCTGACACCATACCTGGTCAGCATAGGTTAACCTTTTTTTCTAATGCTGAGTCTCTAAATAAACAATTTTGACTGGGGACTTGGAACAGTGCTATTTCCTGAAACTGATGCCTTATAGAATAAACAGCTGGGGGTTTAAATGGAGTTTACTATATACATGGAAGACCCAGGATTCAGACGAGGGGCCCCTAAACTTTCTTTTAACTGGGCTTAATCAATTCAGAATTCTAAAAACATTTTATTGATTTATTAGTTTGAGGGGCTGGGGAAATAGCTCCGTGGCATAAGTGCCTGCCTAGCAAGTGCAAGGCTGTGAGTTTGAACCCCAGTCCCGAAAAAAATGAATAAATAAAATAAAATAAATTTGGGGCCCAGCAGGATGGCTGAGTGGTTTAAAGCGCCTGCTTGGGGAAGCTTGGGCGGCTTCAGGGACTGCAGTTCGATCCCCGGCACCACATGGTGCGCCAGCCCTGCCCTGGGGGGCAGGCTGAGCCGGCCATAAAAATGAGTGAATAAACAAACAAAGGTTCTGAAACAAGAATAAAAATAATAAATTAAAAATTCTTTAAAAAATAAATAAAATAAAATAAATGCATTAGTTTGTTTTTCAAGACAAAATCTTACTGTATAGCCTAGGCTGGCCTCAAACTCACTGTGATCATCCTGCCTCAGCCTCCTGAGCCCTAGGATTATAGGTATACACCACCATGCCCAGGTCCTGGGGAACATTTTAAATCTATGTCAGGTATACAATTTCTCTTCTCATCCATTTTCTACAAAAGATAAACTAAAGTTTTTGCTGTTAAGAATGTAGAATGAGCCAGCACTGCAATCCCACCACTTAGGAGGCTGAGGCAGGAGGATTGCTGCTACTTCGAGACCAGCCTGGGATACATATGAGACCCTACCTCAGAAAACAAAGCAAAACAGAATGCGGGATGAGAACACAGGTGCCGTGATACACACAAGCCACCTCAGCCACTGGTCAGGCCTGAGGCAGGAGACCAAAAATTTTATAACAGCTTGGATAACTTGGTGAAAACCTGTTTTAAAGCAATAGTTTAAAATGGGACTGGGGGGCCCAGCGGGATGGCTCAGTGATCTAAAGCGCCTGATTGGGAAAGCTTGGGCAGCTTCAGGGACTGCGGTTCAATCCCTGGCACCACATGCTGTGCCAGCCGTGGGGGTGGGGGGAGGGGCAGCGAATAAACAAAGGTTCTGAAACAAGAAAAAAATAAATAAAATAAAAAATTCTTAAAAAAAAAAAAAAAAAAGACTGGGGGCAGGATGTTTTTAGGGATGTAGTGGAAAGAACTAAATGGTAAAGGAAAAATCAAAACAACAGCTTCACTTCTAAAGCTTTTTATGTCTACTTTAAAACAAAATGAGGGGCCCGGCAGGATGGCTCAGTGGACTAAAGCGCCTGCTTGGGGAAGCTTGGGCAGCTTCAGGGACCACAGTTTGATCCCACATGTTGCGCCAGCCCTGCCCTCGGGGCAGGCTGAGCCGGCCATAAAAACGAGTGAATAAACAAACAAAGGTTCTGAAACAAGAATAAAAATAATAAATAAAATAAAAATTTAAAAAAATAAACAAAATGAACATTTTTTTAAACAAAAGAACTTTTTTTTTTTCTTCAATACTGGGGATCAAACCTTGTGCTTTCCAGGATGGAGCTTATGCTGCTGAGCTATCTTCTTGACCTAACAGAATGATCTTTCAAAGTAAAAAAAAAGAAACTAATTGAATTCAACATAAGCTAATTACTTTTTAATATATTTTAGAAAAGAAAACAATAGTTAGGACAGCTGGATACATTATAGACTGCAATAATCTACAGAAATAATGCTCATGGACCACAAAATCTGCCATGCCATCTCTTGCAGAAAAGCTTCCTCTAAGGCTTTTTTTTTTTTTTT
>PVJA010039558.1:0-19053 GCA_004027025.1 Myocastor coypus | reverse complement strand
AAAAAAGCCTGATAGGACATCTGAGGTTTATGAAGATACGGAATCTGGGCTCTGAGGGCGTAGAACTGCAGACATGGTCAAAGCTGGTTTTCATTCCTCCCTCACCTCCTAAGAGCTGGGTAAACGCAGGCCCTGAGGGCCGCAGCAGCCCGCCTAGGGTCCCACCCCTGCAGCAACAGCGCTGCGTTTGAACCAGGATCTGAACTCCCACCTCCCTGTTAGCAAACAGTTCTGAGAGGCTGTGGTTTCTTATTTGTTCCCTGGTAAGATATCTCACAGTACACCACCCAGCACGATGGATGGGGGGCTCCCTTGGGAGTGGCAGCCCGGCTGGCTGTGGCTTGTCACTCACCCACGCATGTGCAGAGAGGGACAAGGTGACCCTCCGCCTTCCCGACTCCCCTGTGCACCCAGCCTCCCCAGCGCCCTGGTGTGACTTCTGCCTGTGCCCCCCCCCACTCTCTGCACCAAGCCACAGCCCAGGAAACTACAGCCAGGTGTGCAGGGGGAGCTGCCCAGGCCGTATGTACCTGCACGGGGCCCCTCCCTAGGTCGCGATCGAACTCTTACTTCACACTTGCTTTCTAAACTTTGTTGTGGGTTCAAAAGTAATGTTTACATAAGGCAAAGTCTTCCCATGGTATTAAAGGGCCCGGCCCGCAGTCTTCTGGCCAGAATGGGGCACGCTGACCACCCCGTGCCAGGAGGGAGGAGGGGAAGGCCAGACAGACCTGGGCCGAGGGGGTGCACTGTGCCCCAAGGGGCGAGCGTCCCCGTGGCTGGCTTTACTTCCCGGTGCTGGCTTTACTTCACATTGCCACTGCCACCCTAGTGGCCTCCCACGCATGGCTTCAGTCTTTGTGGGCTGGCTCTGACTCAGCCTCCACAGCAGAGGGTGACAGGGTCAAAGCAGCTGCAGGGGCATGCGAGTTCCTGTGGTGTCGGTAGCCCCCAGGTCCTCGCAGGCTGGTGATGGGGAGGCCCGAAGCCTACCCCGCGTGCCTTCCCACGGCCTTTCAGTATCATCAGGCCTGGCAGGCTGGACCTTATAAGGTCAAGTCACAGGTCCCGCAAGAACTCCAGAGAGACGGCTGTGTGCTTGCGTGAACCCCGAGAACCCCCACAGCAGCCCTGGGAGCGGCCACTTATAACCCTTATCCCCATTGTGCAGAAGAGGACATCAAGGTCCAGAGAGGTTATGTTATTTTCTGAAGGCCACGCAGCCAGAGAGTGGCAGTAAGGACTGTGACCCTCGTTTTACAGAGGGAGCAGTAGGCCAGCCGGCTCACACAGCTGACCCAGTTAGTGCCACAGTGAGGTAGCAGGGAGCCATCCCGTGCACTCTGGCCACAGCCCAAGCGGTGGCAGGCGGCGACCCAGAGGCGAGGCGGCCCCATCTGCCCAGGCAGGTGTCTCCTCTACAGTGTGGCACCGGCCCACAGGGCACAGCTGCTTCACCCCATGGACGACTCTTTTCTCTACCAGGTCAAAATCTACAACCTGACCTACAAGGAAACCAGGTTCCATCTTGAAGCCCAACATCTGATCTCTGGGGTTTCCTACGTGGCCAGGGTGAGGGCCCGGGCTCAGCTCAACGGCAGCATCTGGAGCGAGTGGAGCCGCAGCGCCAAGTGGAAGAACTGTGAGTCGCGCGCCCGCGCAGGACTGATCGCTGGGACGTGTTACCGGAAGCGGCGTTAGCAGCACGCACTGGGGCTCCCGCAGAGCTGCTCAGGCTGAGCTGGCCGGGTGCAGGGACGGATAAACCCAAAATCTCCATGGTAGAAACTTGCCCACGTGTGTTTCTTGGAGTCACCGCAGACCAGCGCCAGTGCTGCTGACCCGGGAGGGGCATCTTTGGAAGTGGAACTGTCTATTTTTGACAAATATTTATTGAGCTGCTACTGTGTGAATAGACAGGGGGGAATTACATGTTCCTGCTGTTTGGAGCTGCCATTCTGGTGGGCAGGAAGGAAAAGGAAGGGAGGAAAGAAAGAGAGAGAGAAGAGGAGAGAGAGTGAGAAAGAGAAACTAGAAAGGAAGCTAGAGCCGGGTAGCAGGCAGGGGGCATGGGCGAGGCACTGAGGCGATGGGCGGGGCTGCAGGGAAATCTTGGGCGGGGCGATGGAAGCCCGTAGGCACCACGGCATGATATACTAAGCCTGTCCCCCACCCCTGCAAGTGCAGGAGCTGAATGTCTTAACCCTATTGTAGGTGCAGAGGGGAGTGCCCAGCCTAGACCCCAGAAGGGTGTGGTCCTAGACCGCTGGACCAGGGGGTGACAGTCTGGCCTGGAGCCACACATCTGCAGGGCAGCAGGTGCGCTAGGCCTCGGTGCTGCTCAGTGCTGGCAGCAGGCTCCGGCCCAGAGCTTGGGGCAGGAGGGCCCTTGGCCCAGGGCACGGGGTGGGCCCCATAGTCGGCAGGGCGCTGGCGCGCCCGAGGCCGCTCACCGCTGCCCTCACCTCCTCACAGATTACGAGCCGCCCCTGGAGCAGCGCGTCAAGCTCGGCGTCATTGTCGCCTGCCTGGTCATCGCGTTCGTCTGCCTGTCCTGCTACTGCAGTGTGAGCAAGTGAGTCTGCCTGTCACCGCAGCCCCGCCGCGTTCCTCCAGTCAGTGTCCATGTGGTACCCAAAGGCCTTTCAAGGGATGCACCCAGCTGAGAGACGGAAACCCACATTTAAGGAAGGGATATTATTTTAGGGTGCTCTTCATCTGGGGGCCAGGACAAGCTGCTCTGAGGAGAGATGCTTGAGCCTCCGCTGGCTGGGAACACTGGTGCTCAAGGGGTAGGGGAGAAGGGGACGTGTAGGTACCCCCTGTGCCTTGTCACCCGGAAGGCCAGGGTCTGGCCCAACGCTGAGGCGTGTGATGCGGGTGAAGGCCTGGTCTTGGCTGTGGTGGCCTGAGGTAGAGGTGGCCCTGTTCCCAGTGGGGGCAGGGAGGTCAGGGCCTAGAAGAGCCAATTTCCAAAGGTCCTAGCAGGCTGGAGTCTCTGCCTCTGCACACCTCTGCCTCCCGCCTCCTGCCATGGTGGGATCTGAGGTGCCTGGAGGAGGATGTCTGAGGGCCTCAAGGGTCTGCAGGCAGCCCCGCCCTCCACCCCTCTGCCCCTGTCTCGGGGCAGCCACAGGAGCCTCTCAGCCTGAGGCTCTCTACTGCCTGTCTCCTTCCAACTCTACTGCACTGCAGCAGGATGGGACCCAGAGGTGCCCCTCTGCTACACCCCCAGCCCTGTAGTTTGAAGCTTTGAAATAGGTCTCTCGAAGTTGCCCTGATGGGTATCAAACTTGTGCCATCTTCCTGCCTCGGCCTCCTGATTGCTAGGCCACCATGCCTGGCTCCCTGGCTATTTTCCAAAAGTTCCAGGTGGGTCCCTCCCTCGGGTCCCCTAAAGCCCTTTTCCCTCTTGGTTCCTTGGAGCCTTGCTTCCTAGGGACATTTGTGGCCCCCTTCAGCTGCACACCAGCGGCAGAATCTAGGTTTGAACCTGGTCTGCCCTGACTTCTGCCCACCCCCTCTCTAGGCTTCTGGGTCCTCTTTTTTCTTTTTTTTAAACATTTGTTTTATTTCTATTATGGCTGCCTCAGTCTGCCTTGGAGGTGCCATGGGCGCAGCATTGCTAAGCAGGAGCTTCAGGCTGCTAAGCTATCTCGCCGGCCCCTGGGTCCTCTTTTATGGAATGACATCAGCACTAGAATCCCCTTGCCTGGATGGGACAGGGGCCCAGAAGCGTGACCCCCAGCACAGCCTGGCCCCTGGCGTCTGCAGGACTTGATGCCAGGACAGTGCGGTGTTTGTGAGGATCACTCATCAGACTTCACTTTGTTTCTCAGGATTAAGAAAGAGTGGTGGGACCAGATTCCCAACCCGGCCTGCAGCCCCGTGGTGGCCATTGTCATTCAGGACCCCCAGGTGAGACGGCTGGGGGCCCAAGGGTGGTCCCTGTGTCCCAGGGGGCCGAAGGTGTGCACCGTTTGGGAATGCAGTTACCAGGACTCCGCGCCTGGAGAACAGCCCCATGGCTGTCTCTGAGCTGGGCTGGGGTCAGAGGTGCCAGGGCTCCCCGGGCCCTGTCCAGATGGCACTGTGGCAGACTCTGGAACCTGGTGGGGTGGGCCTGGACCTTGGCCCGGCTGCTTCCTGGGATGTGGACTGGAACGGGTTGCTGACCCTCTGCAAGCCTCAGTTTCCCGCTTTGTGCTGTGTTTGCTGGTAAGGAGGGTACTGAGATGGTGCAGAGACACTGGGGATTTTATCAGTTAGCTGTTGCTAGGTAACAACCACCCCGAGTCCCACGAGCAACAGCACCCAGCAGCTAGTTGGCTGGACGGGGCCAGGCTGTGCAGGGTGGCCACATCCATGGGCTTGTGCCCACCTGACGCATGGCACAAGGAGGCTAACTGAGCTGTGGGTGTTCCCTTGCGTTGCTGCAGGGCAGCTCAGGCTTGTTTTGGGGTTTTGGGGTCCCTACGGGACTAGGGGTCAAATTCATGACCTTGTACTTGCCAGGTAGGTACTTGTGCCATGGAGCTATCGCCCCAGCCCCAGCCCAGACTTGTTTGCTTGGTGGTCAGGTCTCCAAGGAAGCTACACACCTTCTCAGCGCAGAGGCTCCAGAGTTCACCCTAGGTCATCAAAGCAAGTCCAGCAGCCAGCTTAGCTCCAGGGTGCAGACAGCTGCAGAGTGCTTCTGGGCTGGTGTTGTTACACTGGGACGTTCTGTTTAATTCCCAGGAAATGAGGCCAGAGAGCTTAAGAGACCCTGTGGATCTCCAGCCATGCCAGCCTTCTGTGACAGATACCTCCTGGGAGTCACTGTCACCAGGCTCCTTCCACTTTTCTTCATGAGCCTTTTTTTTTTTTTTTTTTTTTTTTCAGGTGTCACCATGGGAGAAGCAGCCCCGGAGCCAGGAGCCCCGGAAATGCCCGTACGTATCAGGACTTAGCGGGTGTGGCTTGGGAGGAGGCTGGCACAGACAGCGGGACCCACAGCCTTGGGGTGGCGAGAGGGGTGAGGTGCTGGCTGGTGGCCGAGGCCCCTGAGTCATGCCAGTCAGGCATGTTCTGAGCCCATGGGCAGCTCCTGGCAGCCTAGATTGATTGTTAGCAGTCAGGGCTGCTGTGCCAGTTGTACAGCTAGCGACCAAATTGTACGTTCACTGTCCCAGGCACTCAGGAATCTTAGTACCACTGCACCCCTCGCTGGTCACCTGCTAGGCCGACCAGTGGCCCAGCCCCTGCCCCACCCTAGGACCTCTTCACCCATGCTGTCATGGCTTAGGTGCTATCTTTAAATACCATTGTCCTTGATAAAAACTTCCTTCTTCAGTAGACCCAGTTTGTATTAGCTGGGCCATGGGCTAGGCTCCAGAAATCCAGAAGAAACAGGTCCTTCTCTCAGAGTCCCTAGTGCAGCACTCAAGACTCTGGTTATTGGTCAGCATCGCCGTACGTAGCTCTCAGTACAGCATGATTTTAAACTGGGCTTTGAAGCATGAGTAGGAGTTTTCCAGATGCCGGTATTGAGCCCTGACCAAGCCCTGCTTTTGCAGACGCTGGAAGACGTGTCTGACCAAGCTCCTGCCCTGTTTTCTGGAGCATGGCGTGGAAAAGAGTGAGGATCTGCTGAAAGGCACCAGAAATAGGGCTTGCCCCGGCCCCATGAGGCCTGTGTGGTACCCTGGGGAGGTCCGCAGGACAGTCCTCTTGCCTGAGACCATCAGCGTGGCGCACTGTGTGGAGCTGCTTGAGGCTCCGGCAGAGGTTGAGAAGGAAGAAGAGGCGGAAGAGGAGGACACAGGGGACAAAGAGGGCTCGTGCACGTCCCTGGAGAGCTGCCAGGGCAGCCTTGCCGACGGCAGGGAGAGGATTGCGGCCCGGCTGGCAGAGAGCATGATCCTGGGCCTGCTGGGGGCCGAGGATGAGGGCTTTGGCCAGCCGAGCCCGGGGGAGCCCTGCCTTCCGCTGCCCCCCGGAACCCCGAGTGCTCAGATGCCCTGGACCCCGTGTCCCACTCGCTGGGACAAGGAACAGCCTTTGCCCCTGGTCATTGAGGACAATCCTGCCTACCGCAGCTTCAGCGACTTCCAGAGCCAGAGCCCCGGGGAGCCAGCCTCAGCAGCCCACTGGGCCGAACACCAGCAGGAAGGGGACCCCCCAAGCCCTGGCAGGCCCCAGCCCTCTGAGCCACAAACCTGGGAGCAGATCCTGCGCCAGCGTGTCCTCCAGCATGGGACCGCCCCAGCCCCCACTGGCACCTCCTGCAGTGGCTACCGGGAGTTCACCCAGGCAGTGAGACAGGGTGGCGCCCCGGGAGAGGCTGGGTACAAGGCCTCCTTGAGCCCACACCCTGACAGTGAGTCCTGGGCCCCAGTGGCAGGGCCTGGAGGTGACAGTGCAGGCGGGGGCTACAAACCCTTCCAGAACCTCATCACCAGCTGCACGGGGGACCTGGGCACCAGCCCTGGGCCCCTCTTTACCTTTGGCCTAGATGTGGGGACCCCCCTTGGCCCCCAGGGTCCCCTTATCCCCAGCTGCCCCTCAGAGGGCCTCAGTCTAGGGCCAAAGGCCAGAGAGGAGGATAAGCAGAAGCCCCTGCTGCCCCCACAGGAGGCCACTGACCCTGGCAGGGACGACTTGGCCAGTGGCATTGTCTACTCTGCTCTCACTTGCCACCTGTGTGGCCACCTAAAGCAGTGCCACAGCCAGGAGGAAGTGGCCCAGCCCCATGTCGTGGCCAGCCCCTGCTGTGGCTGCTGTTGTGGTGACCGGGCCTCACCCCTGGCGGCACCCGCAGGGGCTTTGCCTGCCCCTGCTGAGCCTCTGCCGGGAGCCAGCCTCGACCGGGCCTCACTGGCACCCGTGGACATCTCAGAGGAGGACAAGTCCGCCCTGTCCTTCCAGCCTGCCCTCAGCAACGTGCAGGGCTCAAGCCTGGCCCCCAAAGTGGCCGGCCTGGTCCCCACAGGGCTCCTAAGCATGAGGGACCTCAGCTACGGGCCTTCCTGCTGCTGAGGACTGCCCAAGGACGCGGTGCCTCCCTGGGAGGTGGCAGATTTCCCAAGACCTGCGCAGTGCAGGATGGTCTCACCTGACACAGGCTGGGCCGCACCCTGCACTGGCCTGGGCTTGCCCAGCCTATGGGATCCGAGGGTTCCAGGTGGCCCCGCCCCACCGGAGCGCTACAGGGATGGAAGGTCTGCTACTGCCTCACGGGGGGCGCCTCAGCACCTGTCCCCACCCAGTGCGCGCCTGGGGTTGGCTCTCCCCATCTCACCCACTGGAAAGTTGAGCCCAGAAACTAACAGCCAGCAGAGGGGGGCTTGGGAGGCCTTGGCAGGGCGCGGGGGGTGGGGCCTCGGTGCTGGGGCGGGGGCGGGGGCGGGGGCGTGCAGAAGCGCCTGCCTTGCCTGGTAATCTTGGAGCAGTGCTGGCAGCAGAGGAGCAGAATGAACTGCGACTTCCAGAGCAGGACAGTGGCTTCCACACAGCTGGCGGGCGGGGTGCCCTCGAAGACCCTGAAGCCACAGACCCGGCTCTGCATGGCATCTCAGCGGACGCCGCTGATGGCAGCCACACGGAGACAGAGGGCAGTGGCATGTGTCCCATGACGCAGTGGTGCTGCACTAGGCGCGCCCCAGACCTAAGGCCAGGGGTGCCTGGAAAGGTGGGCGGGGCAGGGTGGTCCCTGTGTCCCAGGACTGTGTCACCACGTGCCTCTGTTGAGGAGAGCGGGATGGCACCCGGCTGGTGTTCTGTGTGCATACAAGTTCTTTGTCTCTTCTTATTTTTGTTTATTAAACAAACAACCTTGGTACCAGGCTGTTCAGTGGAATCTTCACATCCAGAGGAGCCAAGGCCCGAGAGGTTCACAAACGGGCGTGCGGGGCCCCGGGGAAGTGGTTTCTAGGTTCCCGGTGTTCACAGAACAAAGAGCGGAACAGAATACGCAAAAGGAGCCACAGAGAGTGAGGGTTATTGAAAGCGGGCATGGCGCGCACACCCAGAATCAGTGTCTTAGTTACGTTTCTGTCGTTGCTGGGACAAATACCCAACACACAAGCTTAGGGGAGGAAAGGTTTATTTAGCTCACAGTTCCGGGAGGTTTCAAGATGCTGCACCCGCTTTATAGAGTCCAGAGGAGGGGCTGGAGCGCTGCCATGTCCAGGATGATCTGCTCCAGATCTCTCAGAGAGACCGCCGCCTGAGGGGTGGGGTGGGACAGGTGGACACCTGACGGCGATGCTGTAACTTTAACGGTTCGAGACTCTCTTGGCCACGCCCCCAAGCTCCGCCCTGGTCCTTTGGCCCCGCCCCTTGAGCCATGTGCTTGACAGCCTTATGATTTACAAGAGGCTTTGGGGAGACAACTAGATGGAAACCATAAGGCCCAGTTTACAGGAGACTAAGGTGGGAGGAGCCCTGGAAGTTTGGGGCAGCCTGAGGTGTAATAAAAGATGCTATCTCAAAATAAAATAAAATAAGGGGCTGGGCGAGGTGGCGCACGTCTGTAATCCTAGCACGTGGGAGGCTGAGGCAGGAAGATCAGTGAGAGTTCGAGACCAGCCTGGGCTATAAAAGGGAGCTCAAGGCCAGCCTGAAGTGCATAGTGAGACCCTGTCTCAAAAAGACAAAAAAAAAAAAAAAAAAAAAAAAAGCAAAGGTGAACTCAGGCTGGCAAGCAGAGTTCCCAGCCAGGAGGCGCAAGTCCTGGGATAACACGAGGGCGTATGGCTGAGGCATGATCACATCCTGACCTAAGGGGCACGCGACTCGGCCCGCTGGGAGGAGAGGTCAAAACTACGACACAGAGGGGGAGGCTGGACACAGGCCAGGGCCTCAGACTTTCGCTTCTGCAAACGCCTGGGGGCCTTCTGGGTGGACGCAGTGACTTTTACCTATGCATGTGTGACCCAAGGCCTCTTGTTTACTTGTCCTTCTGTCTGGGTCACATCGGCTGAAGAAATGATCCCAGAACCCCTGCCAACAGTGAGGAACAGTTACGGGAGGGTAACAGGCAGGACAGGTGTGCTATGCCAGGCTAGCAGCGTGGGCACACGGGCAGCTCCGGGCACATGCGGAGAGTTAGCCTGCCAAGAGGAGGGAGTTGTGGCCTAGGCTCGGGTCTGAGGTTTCCAGGGAAAGAATTCTCTAGCTTGTTCAGCTGTTTTGGAGGAAAAGCTTTTTTTTTTTTTTTTTTTTTTTCTTCAGAGTGCACATCCAGAAAATAAGGTGTGGAGCCTCGCCTAGTCCCCACAGCCAGGTCCTGGCAGGCCCGTGGCTGTGTCCCCCGGCAGTGTCATACACACACACACACACACACACACACACACACACACACACACACACAGCATCCCAGGCGGATCCAGGGATGACATGGGCTCCAGGGGCAGGCAGGGGACCTCCAGGCTCTTTGCTGGAATCATCAACGATGAAAAAAGCGGAGATCTAAGATGGCGGTGGGGCGGAGGGGCGGAGGGCTCAGGCCTTGAGGAGGTGATGCTCAAGCCGGAAGAAGCGTTAGATGAACTGGAGGAACAGTGCCAGGTGCAGGGTGAGGCCCGGCCCTGCCCGAGGCCCAGGGACTTTGGCTCAAAGTAGACAATCAGCTGCAGAGAAGGGAGCCTGGCTGGGACTGCGGCCCAGGTGGTGGAGATAAAGTCGGGGCACAATGCGGCCGGAGTGAAGAATCTCCCACCGGTCTCCTGGTCTTGGTATATGGGCTGGGGAAGTGAGCGCAGCCTCTCCACCCTTCTTAACACAGCTCCAACTGGGAGGCCCTGAAAAAGTGAGCCCCGAATGTGCTCCTTCCAAAGGGCTCCCTCTGCCCCTTCAGAGGAGGAGCACTAACGTTCCCTCAGACAGCAGTTGCTGTTGTGGTCAGGATCCTGGTGGCTATCCCCGATCTATCACCCTGGACTTCCTCTAGTGCTGAGCTTATTTCACCATGCTAGGCCGAAGAGGGATCCTGTCAGGACATTCCTTGGTCATTCTACTTAAAAAAGAAAGAAAAAAAAAAAAAAAATCTTGGGCCAGCCAGGTAGCTTGGCAGATTAATGCCCCTGCTTAGGCAGATGTAGAGACTGGGGTTCCACCCCCCACTCTCCCCTTATGCCATGCTGGCTGTGCCCCTGGAGCACCCTGAGACTATAACTGAGGCTGGCTGTGGTGTCTTGTGTCTGTAATCTAGTGCTTTGGGAGGCTGAAAACAAGAGGGTCAGTAGGAGTCTGATCTGTGTAGTGAGAACCTGTTAGACCCTGTCCTATAAATACTTTCTTTCTTTCTTTCTTTCTTTCTTTCTTTCTTTCTTTCTTTCTTTCTTTCTTTCTTCCTTCCTTTCTTTCTTTCTCTTTCTTTTTCTTTTCTTTTTTTCTTTTTGTCTTTTTGAGACAGGATCTCTCTATGCAGTTCAGGCTGGCCTTGAGCTCACTTTGTAGCCCAGGCTGGTCTCGAACTCACACTGACTCTCCTGCCTCAGCCTCCCAAGTGTGAGAGCCACCACGCCCAGCTCCCTAAATATATTTCTTTGAACAAAGCCTCCTTACAGCCCGGACCTTGACCTCCCACTCACTGGTCTCTGCATTAGTCAGGAGCCCCAGAGGCCCGGGCCTCACGCTCTGGGTCTGCTCCGTTCAGCCTGCCTCCCCCTTCTCTATAATGCCAGCAAAGGTAAAGCCCTCTGCCTCCCAGGCTGTCCCTGTGGACGCTCTCTTATCACTTCTCAGCATCCTGGTACAGGTATAGGAAGTAAGAGCAAAATGGTTCAGATGGCCTTGAAATCTGGGCTTCTTGCCCCGGCTCTGGCTGGCCCTGGGCCGCCTCCAACCTCCCCGCCTGCTGGCCTGGTCTCCGCTGCTCCCACTGCGCGTGCCTGGTCTTGGCCCGTCCAGCCCCACCCTCTCAGGCTGACTCCTGAGAGCCTCTTTCCGGTCACTCCTCAGCGACAGACCTGGCCATGCAGGCCGCCCTCCAAGGGTTGGTGGAGCAGCTTGGCCCTGAGAGGCAACTGTTAAGGCAAACTTGACGTTTGCATCATAGCATGGATCCCAGTTTTACTTCAAATTTGCAGGAAGGGGCTGGCAAGAGAGCTCAGCTTAGGCAGACACAGAGGACTGAGGTTCGATCCCCGGCACCATGTGCCCTGCCAGCTGTGCCTTCAGGGCGGGCTGAGCTGGCCAGAAAAGAAAGAAAGAAAGAAAGAAAGAAAGAAAGAAAGAAAGAAAGAAAGGTGCAGGAAGGGACTACAAAAGAAGAGACGGAGAGGAAGGACGGGGAACCTCTTGCTGAGACGGAAACTATCTCAATCCATTGTATGCGGCCGGTGACAGAATACCACACGCTGGGTACGTTCTCAAGAAAAGTTTATTTGGGCTCATGGTACAAGGCTGAGGGGACCATTTGTGGATGGCCCCCTCACTGACAGAACCCCCAAGAGACACAGGGCGCCGGGCAGCGAGAGACTGGGAGTGTCCTCTGGCCTCTGTTCTCACAAAGCCACCAGAGTCCAGCCACAGGCACTCTGATGGCCTTCCACGGGCCTCACCTGAAACACCCTAGTGAAACTTCCTCCCTGGTGGCCCCCTCATGCTGAGAATTTAGTGCCAGCCTTTGTTTTGGAGGGGACAAAGCAGATACGGCCCACAGCAGAAATGTCACATGGGTTCCACAAGGCAGCCTCTAACCCCTGAGATGTACGACAGGGTTAAATTTTTTACTTAATCAATTAAATTGATTAGTATAAGTTAACATTTATACTTTTTTTTTTTTTTTTTTTTTTCCGCGACTGGGGTTCAAATTCACAAACTTGCACTTGCCAGGCAGACACTTGTGCCACGGAACTATCTCCCCAGCCCCCATTTATACATTTTAAAATGATTAACTCTTCAACTCTTGCCACGTGCTATTTTCTATTCTCTCAGCCTAGAGGAGGGGAATGTTCTGGAAAGATGAAGGACAGGGGTTCAGAGGAACAGACAGCACCCAAAGTTGACCCCAACCAAGAGCACCCAGGATCAATCAAGCTGCCCCTACCCTGGTGGGAGGTGAGTGGGTGCACATTGGGGGCAGGGGTCTCCCAGCAGCCCTCACTGCGGGTCCAGAGGCACTGAGGGCAGGGGGTGGCACCCATCCTGGAGAAGACTGGTAGCACCCCAAGTCCCCTCCAGAAAGGCCCAACTGAGACCTCCAGAGGTATTGATTTTGGGGGTCCCTCTCTCCAGTATCACACACTCTCACCCTTGCCTTTACAAAGATGGGGTTCTCCAGAAGCAGTAAGCGTACCCCACCCACCCCAGCACCTGGCCCCTGGGGGCAGGCAGAAAGTGAAATTTTTTCTTAAAGCAGTACCTCCCTTACCATCCTGTTGATAAACTTTCCTGACATGATTTTTTTTAAAATAAAAAGCTGCTCATTGGATTTGTCTGATTCTTAAATTGGCACGTGCAAGCCTTCTCCAGTTTAGAAAAAAATCTACAAGTATTAAAGAGGATAGGTGAAAACCACCGGAAACCCCACCCACCCCAGCACCTGGCCCCTGGGGGCAGGCACAAAGTGAAATTTTTTCTTAAAGCAGTACCTCCCTTAACATCCTGTTGATGAGCCTTTCTGACATGATTTTCCCACGAAAGTTAATTAAAAACCAAAAGAGCAAAAAACATAAACAACAAAAACCCCAGCAAATTTTTGAGCCCCTGCGTAAGAGAGGCCCGGCCTCACCGAGGCTTGCCACAGGGCGGGTGACGCCGCCGTGACGCCTCCGGGGACTTGCCAGCGTGCTAGGTGGCCTGGACTTCAACCTGCCTACTAACCACTGCGCGAGGCCGCTCACGCACACCCACCCGTCGCCCCTTCGGAGGCTCGGAGCAGCGAGGTCGCAGCGGCAAGGGCCCCCGGCGCTCTTGGACCAGCCGCGGTCGATTTCGCACCGGTTCTGCACCGGACAAGGTTGTTGGCCACTCGGGAGCTCATCTTCCTCCCAGATGAAAGATGCTGAGAGAAGCGGAGGAGGGGCCGACCGCCAGGCAACAGCCAAGCTACCTGCCTGGAGCGCAGACACGTCGGCTCCGTGGTCTTTGCTGCCCTCTGGTGGCCTAAACTGGCCACCGCTGCCTTCATCCCAGCGGCCCCAAGTCCAGAAAACCAGGCCTGGGAGACCCCGAGCGCCTGGTCCCACCTCCGCCTCCTCTGGACTTTCCCCGCGACCCCTCCGGCACCTGGAACCTGAGCAACACCCGAGCCGGCGTCGGGGCCGGCTGCTGCGTGGTGCCAGGCCGCCCCAGGCAGCGTCTTTGTGCGCACACCCTCATCTGTAGAATGGGAACGAGAGTCAAGGTCATGTCCGGCTGGAGCACCCACCGTGCGGCTGCACTGGAGCCTGTAGGACGCCCTCTGCGCGGAGCAGGCTCTCCGAGCACCTGTGACGCTGTCGCTGGGATCCGTGGGCGGTGGGGGAGGTGTGTCTAAGCCGCAATTAAAGGAAATAACATTCTCCATTTAATGTTACTTTACTGTAAAAAGAGAGGTTATTGTAAAAAGGACGGAGCAGAACAAAACAACAGACTGAGTTCAAGGCAAGACGGTCCCCATGGCCTAGTCCCTTGGACCTGCCTCCGCGACCCCCTCCTCCTCTCTACCCCGAGCCCCCGCGCCTGCACCTGGGCCAGCTGCGTGCTGTGAAAGCCTGCGGACCTGCAGCTTCACACCGGGCACGTGTCCCTCGGGAGCCATGCGCAGGGGACACAGGGAGCTGGGCCAGGGCGCGTGGGTAACCACAGTCCCAGACCGGCTCGGCGGCGCAGTGTTCGCGGGCCACCTGCACAGGTCTTGCCGCACTTGAGCTCCTGCCTCAAGGGAAATGTTACGCGAGTGGTCGCCGCACCGCGTTATTTGGAGAATCGTGCGTGGAACCGCGGAATTCCTTAGCCAGTTCAGGTGCAATTGAATTATATATATATATATATATATATATATATATATATATATATATATATATATATAAATTTTTTTCAGCGGGGCGTGGTGGCGCATGCCTGTAATTCCAGCACTTTGGAGGCTGAGGCAGGAGGATCGGTGTGAGACCAGCCTGGGCTACAAAAGTGAGCTCAAGGGCTAGCGAGATGGCTCAGCAGTCTAAAGCGAAAATTCAGGCAAGCGCTGGGACCGCTGTTCGATCCTGGGCACCACATGCTGCACTACCCCACCGCAGGGCGGGCTGAGCCGGCCATAATACAAATAAACAAATGAGGTTTCAGAAAAATAAAATTTTTTTTTGTCTTTTTGAGACAGGGTCTTGCTGTACAGTTCAGGCTGGCCTTGAGCTCAGTTTTGTAGCCCAGGCTGGTCTTGAGCTCTCACCAATCCTCCTGCCTCAGCCTCCCAAGTGCTGGGATTACAGGCGTGCGCCACCACGCCTGGCTCAAGATAAAATATTTTTTAAAAATGAGCTCAAAGCCAGCCTGAACCGTATGGTGAGACCCTGTCTCAAAAAAAGACTAAAAATAAATAAATAAAATAAAATAAATTATATATATATATATATATATATATATATATATGATTTTTCTATATTTTCAAACAGTGGGTTGGCTGAATCCAAGGGCACAGACGCCACAAGCATGGACCCAAGCACAGGGGGAAGGAGAGGGATTGGGACTTAGGACGGAAAGGGAGAAGAGAGACCAATCAGGAGAATGACCAGGCTCCTTTGCCACCCTCCCCCCAGCCACCCACTGGTTGCTTCTGATCCTCAACTCTTCCTCCCTGTCAGGCCCCAGGCTGCTCTCTGACCCAAGCTGCTGAGCTGATTTTCCCAAGGCCCTGGCTGCAGCTTCCAGCACAGGCCCACCCCAGAACCCAGAGCAGCGGGAGACCAGCCTCTGACTCTGTCTGGCCTCAGTCCACAGAATCCAGATGGCAAATTCAGGTTGTCTGGCCGTCCCCTCTATGATGGACATTCTGACACTTCTCCTTCCTCCAAGAAAGCCTCATGAGAAGGCACTTTGGTCACCTTCCTTTGGCTTTGGGTTGATTTCTGGTGCATTGGCAGCCCTGGCAGCCCTCTTGCAACCATGAAGGGATAAGAGCACTGTCCTGGAGATGGCGTTCTGAATATGGCGGCCTGGGTCCCTGAATACATTCATGAGTGGGCTTTATTTTAACCACTGTGGGATTTTCCTGCAGCCCTAAAGCAGTTTGAAACATTGTAGTAGGTAGAATAATGAATGAGTTTCTGAAGGTATCCTGTGTGGGTGGAATAAAGACTTCCCGTGGCCTATCCACGATGTTCTAGACCAGTAGTTCTCAACCTTTCTAATGCCCTGACCGCGCAATACAGTTCCTCATGTTGCAGTGACCCCAAACCAAAAAATAATTTTGGTAGCTACTTCCAAACTGTAATTTTGCTATAGTTATGATTCGGAATGTAAATACCTGAAATGCACTATGTATTCGTTCAACCTCCGCTGGGGTCACGACCCACAGGTTGAGTGAGAGCCGCTGTTCTAGATGGAGCGGGGTAATCCCAAGTATCTTCTCTCTCTTTTTTTTTTTTTTTTTGGTCTTTTTGAGACAGGGTCTCGCTATGCAGTTGAGGCTGGCCCTGAGCTCACTTTTGTAGCCCAAGCTGGTCTCGAACTTGAACCGATCCTCCTGCCTCAGCCTCCCGAGTGCTGGGATTACAGGCGTGAGCCACCACACCTGGTCCAAGTATCTTCTAATGAAAGGGGAGTATCGGGGAATTAGGAATGTGAAACATTACGTTGCGGAGCCAAGAGATTCAGGTGCCCTAGGAAGTGGAGAGTCACAGAGCAGACTCAGCAGAGGGACCAAAGCCTTGCTGAACCCTGGGTTTTTAGTTCAGTGAGGCCAGTTACAGAATTCTGACCTCCCTGATTGTAAAATAACACATTTCTGTTTTACCTTGTGTCTGTAGTACCGGGGATTGAACCCAGGGCCTCGGCAGTGGACTGCGTCTCTAGCGCTTTTGATTTTTCATTTGGAGACAGGGTCTCTCACTAAGTTACCCGGGCAGGACAGGAACTTCTTCTCCTACTGCTTGGCCTCTGGAGAGCCGAGAGAACAGCGTGTCACCGTGCCCAGAACGGCAGTGCGCTGACACAGTCATGCCTGAGCCCTGAGGCTCGCTGCCCCCCTCTCCGCTCACTCCCAGGGGAGTCTGCCTGTCCTGGCATCCATGTCCTCCTGGCTAAGGTGACGCAGGCAGGGGGTGCATGGAGTTCCAAAGCCCCCATTAAGAGTCTTCTGTGGCCAGGCGTGGTGGCGCACGCCTGTAATCCCAGCACTTGGGAGGCTGAAGCAGGAGGATCAATGCGACTTCGAGACCAGCCTGGGCTACAAAAGAGAACTCAAGGCCAGCCTGAACTGCATAGTGAGACCCTGTCTCAAAAAGACAAAAAAAAAAAAAAGTCTTCTGTGCCTGTGCTCTGTGCACAGAGGGGACCCGAGCTCCAGGCCCTCACCCTCTGTCCCTGCTGAGGGGCCAGGAGCTGGAGGCGGTCACAGCCCCCCACCCCAGTGTGTCCTTCCCTGATGTCCCCTGTCCCCACCTCAACCCCTTGACTCCACCCCAGCCCCCCACCCCCACAGGCCTGCTGCTCATGAGGTCCCCAGCCCGGAGAGCTGAGCCTCCTCTCTGCCCTGGGGCCGTGGATGGACTGGAGGTGTCTGAGCTGCCCTGCCCTACGCAGCCTCCCACAGCAAGCGACCCTGGGGCCTCTGGCTCTCCCAGGGCGGCGCATCCTCCCCAAGTGTGGGGGTGCTGGGGTCCCTCCTGGGAGAGCTGGCCCGCACATGGTGCCACGGTCCCCAAGGGGTGCCGGGACCGCCTCGCGCCCGTCTCCTCAGCTTCCTTTCCCCTTCTCACACTTCCCCTTTCCGTCTCCTCCTCTGTTCCTTTTTTCTTCCTTCGCTCTTTCTCTTCCTCTGCTTTTTTTTAGCGTTTTATTTTTATTATTTTTTTTTCTTGTTTCAGAACTTTTGTTTGTTTATTTATTTATTTTATGGCCGGCTCAGCCTGCCCTGAGGGCAGAGCTGGCGCAGCATGTGGTGCCGGGGATCGAACCGCGGTCCCTGCAGCCACCTAAGCTTTCCTAAGCAGGCGCTTTAGACCACTGAGCCATCCTGCCGGGCCCCTCCTCTCCTTTTTTCTCCTCCGCTTCTGCCTCCTCTCCCTTCATTCCCACCCGGTTCCCTTGATCCTTCCTGAATCCGGCCTGACTGAGGGACACAGAGCGCAGAGCACAGCCCGGCAGGGACTTGGCGGGCGTTCGGTTGCATCTCACCTTGGCCTCCAGGGCCTTCTCGGCGGCGGCGGCGGCGGCGGTGCACTGAGCTCGCCCCACACACTCAGCTGCCGCCATGATGGACACGTGCCCGGCCTAGGGTCTCCAGTAGTCTGACAGGCGAGTGCTCCCGCCGGCTGCACTGCGGCCGGCCTGCGGCCAGTCCTGCTTCTAGTCCCTGAGCACCTCTGCTTTCTGGGGCAGTTCTGTCCTCGCCACTGTGTGTGGGACCCAGAACAGTTCTGGTAAACAGTAGATGCTCAATAAATGCTTCTTGGGCTGTGAGAGGATCTCCATCTGGATCACACACTATTTTTGCCCAGAGCTTCTCCCTCTCGCTCCTGGCCTAGGTGCTAAGGCGATGCCTGCCTGCCTGCCTGTCTGTCTGTCTGTCTGTCCCATGACCTTTCTCCCCAGCTCCTCTGCACGACCTGGTCAGGCCCCCTCTGGTCTCCAGCATTATGCTAACTAACGACCTCTCTGTCTCTATGACCAGGGCCCGCCCCTGCTTCTGCAGGACACGTGGCCTGGGTGCCTGGGGTGAGCGTGGCAGGCACATGGCAGGATGTCAGGCAGCAGCGACCCAGACGGCTCCCTCTCTCTGGTCGGGCCTTGCGGGTGGCCGTCTCAGCTTCAGTTCCCTCGGGCCTCTGTGACAGTTCCCTTCCACTCAGGGTGTAGGATGGTGGTTTTCCACTTGTGCTGGGAGAGGATATCTTGAAAATAAGGTCAATTACATGAAAAAGTAAGCCAGTAGGAGAAAAATCCTTACTAAATGATGATGGAGAAAAACTATATAAATATGGCAGAAACACCTTGTGGTCGGGATGCAGGAAGCGTCAGGGACACCCATCTGCAGTCCAGGATCCAGGCCTTTCTCTCAGCCCGGGCCCTGGTTTGGCATCTCTTCAGATGCCGGGATGCATGCACCCTTCAGAAGCCTGACTCGGCCCCAGACTCTTGCAGTCTCCACAGGCATCCATCTCTACCTTCTTCCCAGCTGACCTCCCCACAACCTGGAGGCCTAGGGTCTCAACTTCCTCCAACCTCTACTTGGTGCAGGCTTGGCCAATCACAGCCTTCCTTCCCCATCCTGCATGCTGATTGGTTCAGGGACGATAAAACTGGTCACTGACAGCCTTTCCCCGCCCCATTCCAAGCAGCCCCAGGAAGATGCTGTCCTCTCTTCTTGCTGGGTAAGCCCGGGGCATGATCCTCGTGGACTTCCAAGACCCGCACGGCTTCCACACACGCACACCTTTTGATCCCACTGAGGTTCATGAAATCCACTTGAGAATAAAGCCAGCCCAGAAGCGAGCAGGACCCGGATGCCGGGCCTTCAAGCGAAGAGATCATTTCTGCCCTGCTCCATCCATGCCTGAAACCACTCCCTAAATGTGTTATTTTAAAAAAATGAGCCTTGGATTGGCGGGAGCCAGAGCTGCATGTTAAGACCCTCTACCAAATACATAAATAAAACTTAACAATGAATCCCCAAACACCCCTTTTTACTTTTTAATGATTCCGGAGTTTTTAAAAATTGCTTTTCGAGCCAGGCATGGTGGCACATGCCTGTGATCCCAGCACTTGGGAGGCTGAGGCAGGAGGATCAGTGTGAGTTCGAGACCAGCCTGGGCTACAAAACTGCATAGAGAGACCCTGTCTCAAAGAAGACAAAAAAATAAAAATAAAAATAAAAATTGCTTTTTGTCTTTTTTTGAGACAGGGTCTTGCTACGCATCTCAGGCT
>PVJA010039557.1:0-19086 GCA_004027025.1 Myocastor coypus | reverse complement strand
GCCGGCCATAAAAATGAGTGAATAAGCAAGCAGAGGTTCTGAAACAAGAAAAAAATAAACAAAATAAAAAATTCTTTAAAAAAAAAAAAAACTTTCCTTCCTTTATTTTGAGTGTCAGGTATTTGTCCCAGCAACGAGAGAAGAGTAAGACCACTGACAACCCCAGGCCTAGCCAAGGAGGAATGAAGGACCCAGCAGCTAAGAGCCCACTTCCATGTCCAGACCTTGGTTTCTTTTTTTTTTTTTATTTTTTATTTTTTATTTTATTTATTATTTTTATTCTTGTTTCAGAACCTTTGTTTTTTAATTGACTCATTTTTGTTTTTTATGGCCGGCTCAGCCCGCCCCAAGGGCAGGGCTGGCGCAGCATGTGGTGCCGGGGATTGAACCATGGTCCCTGAAGCCGCCCAAGCTTCCCCAAGCAGGCGCTTTAGACCACTGAGCCATCCCACCGGGCCCCCAGACCTTGGTTTCTTACACTACGGTTTACAAGCAACAGGGCATCTATTTCTGGGGATGGAACAGGAAAGGTACAAGATGAAACTGGAGTATTCCCCTTGTGCTGAAAGAACAGAGGCCCTTAAGGGATGACATAAACATTTGCAAGCAACACAGAAGCCCACTGCTAGACCTTGCATTGGGATGATTAGCATGTCATAGTAAGAATAAAGGCTTGTCATCTACTGAATAAAATACAGATCTCTCAGTTTCCACCGGTAAATAGGGAGAAGTACTCCATATGGCAGAAAAGCAAGTACTGTACTGGAGGGAAAATAAAAGGAGAAAACAGAGGTTTGACAATTATCATAAAGGACTGGGTGACAGTCAGTAGATTCTGCACCTGGGGAAGACACACCACGTATGTACAATCTCAACCTATCTTCTCTACAACTCTCAGAAAGAGGACCCAAACGCACCTGCAAGAAAGGATGACCACCAGCACTTTGGTCATTTCTTGTAGCCTGAAATGGCTCAAAATGACAACTGTGCATGTCCCCAAAAGGATATTCCACTCAGCAGAGAACACTTCTAGCAGTGTTTCTTCTTTTGCTATACTGCTTTTCCTGCATGCTAGGAAAACACTGTACCACTGAGCCAAACCTAGCCCACTTTGAATTTGACTTTGGAAGCTATGGTTATGTAATGTATTATTTAGAACCTTTAAGAGATACTGTAGAAGGTACATGGCTTGCAATTTGTTAACTGCTTAGGGGTGCCCTGTGTAGTGGAGTGTATTTATAAGCCCAGCACAGGAGGCAGAGCCAGGAGTGTAGGTTAGTCCAAGGGTACCTCAGACTATGTAACAAGACAAAACCAAAAACAACAACAAAAAACAACCAAAACAGTTGAGAGAGAGAGGGAGGAAGGAAGCAAAAGCAGTAAAATGCTAACATGCAGCAAATCTGGGAGAAGAATACACAAGAATTACTTTTACTAATCTCACAACTTCTCTGTACATATAAAAATGTTACACCAAAGCCTAAGAAGTACAGGATTAAGTAATACTTAAAAAGTTGTTTTTGCTTCTCCAAGTTACACTCTCAAACATTGTAAGACATTCTATTAAATTGCATTTATGATGATAGTGCTGCAAAGAAACTTACTTTGCTGATAATTCTATTAGGGTTCTGCCAGAAACAGTATGGGTTTGGGGTGGGGAGTTGTTTTTTTTTTTTTTTTTGAAACAAGGTCTCGCTATGCAGTTGTTGGCCTTCAACTCAGCCCAGGCTGGCCTCAAACTCAGCAATCCTCCTGCCTCAGCCTCCTGAGTACTGGGATTGCTGGAATGTGTCACCTCATCCAGCTCTCATGGACGTTTTGGAGGAATGCTGAGATTTGAGGTATACTCCTAAAATTTTAAACCAGAGCTCATTCATTAAATACATTTTTTTTTATTGTCAATTAAAATCTTGGCCGGGCGCAGTGGCACATGCCTGTAATCTCAGCACTTGGGAGGCTGAGACAGGAGGATCTATGCAAGTTCGAGACCAGCCTGGGCTACAAAAGTGAGCTCAAGGCCAGCCTGAACAGCATAGCAAGATGGGGGGGGGGGGTTCTTGGCTGTTTTGGCTAGGGTGGGTAGGGGCTGGTGAATAGTCTTCTATGTGGGAAATGATCCCTACCTTAATTCCTCTTGCCACTCACACAATATGGAAAGGTACATTCTAAATGATTTCAATACTCTGAAGTAAAAATAAAACTATTATTTAGGTTTGGTGGCATATGACTAATCCCAGCACTCCAGAGGCTGATGCAAGACTGCTGAGAGTTCAAGCTAGCCTAAAGTAGATATTAGGGAGACCTTGTCTCAAAAACAAGCAAAACAGACATTTATATTACTCCAGAACATTGAGTATTTTTTCTTTTCAACCATAACATAAAGCTTAGAAGCCACACAGAACTCCTAGGCACACTGCCCATATACAAGAGCAAGACCTCTCTAGCCAGAGCACTACAAATAGGTTAAATAACACCAGAATAAACTACTGAAACATTTTCTATAGAGAGAACAATTGCAGCTCTGTAAAAAAATGTGCAAAGGGCATAAAACAGCAGTTCAGAAAACACAGACAATTATCAAAAGCTGTCAAATCTGTAAAGAAACACAAGTGAAATGTTACCTGCAGAGAAATGCAGCCAAATACAACGAAATACTTTTATTCTACCAGGCAACTTATCCCCACACTAGTATTAATGAGAGTTTAAAGTAACTGGCACCCACTGTTGCACAAAAATTATAACTGGTATTTTTTTTTGTGTGGGACCAGGGTTCGAACTCACGACCTTGCACTTGCCCAACAGGCACTTGTGCCTCGGAGCTATCTCCCCAGCCCCCTAGAGAACTATTTGTAACTATTTCAAAATAAAACGCCAAGGGCTAGGGACATAGTTCAGTGGCACAAGCACTAGCTTGGCAAGTGCAAGGTCCTGGGTTCAATTCCCAGCACCAAAAAAAGAAAAGAACAGTTAATCTAAAATAAAACGCCTGGGGCTGGGGAGATAGCTCCATGGCACAAGTGCCTACGTGGCAAGTGCAAGGTTGTGAATTTGAACTCCGGTCCTGCAAAACAAACAAACAAATAAATAAATGACAGGGCCACAGAGATAGGTCAGCAGACCCAATGCCTGTTTAGGCAAGCACAAGGACCTGGGTTTAATCCCCAGCATCATATGCCACACCCACACTTGCTCTATCGCCAGATGTGCCAAGCTGGCCACCAAGCCCAAGTGTGATGGTGCACGCCTGGAATCCCAACACTGGGGACACTGAAAACAGAAGTATCACCATGAGTCTGAGCTGCATAGTGAGAGCCTATGCCAAATATATAAAAAATAAAATAAACTACCAAAACCTTTGACCCCTAAATTATTATTATTATTATTATTATTAATTTATTTATTTATTTTTTGTCTTTTTGGACAGGGTCTCGCTGTACAGTTCAGTTTGGCCTTGAGCTCAGTTTTGTAGCCCAGGCTGGTCTCGAACTCTCACCGATCCTCCTGCCTCAGCTTCCCGAGTGCTGGGATTACAGGCATGTGCCACCACGCCTGGTGACCCCTAAATCATACCATTAAAAAATACATCCCTTGCTGGGCACAGAAGTTTGCATATCTATAGTGCCAACAATCTGGGAGGCTAAGACAAGATCACCTGTGAGGCCCTATCCCAAAAAATCAAAACAACAAAATATTCCTTTAACTCTGAAGTGGTCCTGGGCCAGTTTGTTAGCTCAATGGGCTAAAGCACCTGCTTTAGCAGAGCACAGTGGGAGATGTGTCGTGCAGTCCTGGCCCTGCCCCCCCAGGGCATAGTGAAACTGGGCATGGCAGGGAGTACCTATAATCCCAGCACTTTGGGAGACTGGAAACAGGAGAACCACTGAGACCGACCTACAAGTGAGATCCTGCAGACCCTGTATCCCCTGTCCTAAATGCATTAAAGAAAAAAGAAAAAAGAAAAAAGAGAAAAAAAAAAAAGAACTAGTCCTTCTGGTTCACACCAGTAGTGAAAATTACAAACATCTATTAAAACCTGGCAAAAATCTATGACAGATGAATAAGTCAAATGCCAAACCTTTGGTACAATGGATTCCTATTTGTTGAAAAAGAATAATGCCTACTTATTTCATTTATAGCACCGCAGAGACATCCCATTCTAAGTGAAAAAAGGAAATTAGAGATGATTATGTGTAAGAGGGCCAACTTCTTCAAACAAAGATGTATTCACTTGTGTATGTGTATCTATATAGCATTTACTTGCTGGGCACAGCAGCACACATGGCATCCCAGCACTCAAGAGGCTGAGGTGAGAGTACCACCATGAGTCTGAGGCCAGCCAGAACTACATAATCGAAACCCTATCTTTGGAAACAATATATTTGGATGTACATAAGAAATCTGGAGAGCAGGCCCCAATTTTTATTAGTCTCTGACTTGGAAGGGTAGCTAGCTGCAGGTTCATAACGCAACCCACTGAGGAGCATCATGCGTGCTTTTCAATTCCTCATACCTTTGCTGGATCTCTTGGATGTTTTCTTGCTTCCTTCAGACGTAATTTCAATTTCATCAGGGTTACCACCTTCATCTTCAATTGCCTATAGGGAAGGTGAAAAAGCTGACCAAGGAAAACACAACAGGTGCAGTGGCACACACCTGTACTTCCAGGGATTTGGGAGGCTCAGGTGGGAGGAGGACCTCTACTGCCTAGGAGTTTGAGATCAACCCAGTTTAACACTGGAAGGCCTCATTTTAAAAAAGAAAAACCACTCCCACACTCACCCCAACTCAAGAACTTTCCCAGAATCCTTAGGTGGGATGGGAAGCCCATCTTTAAAATATAGCTGCTACTGCAATCTGAAAATGCCATTAGCCCAACAGGCACCTATCTTCCTTGTCCATTTCTTATCTTGCTCTGCATGGGAACAGGAGCTCTAGAAGTGAATAGATGAGTTCATAATTTGGGGTCACAGGGGCTGGGGCGATAGCTCTGTGGCACAAGTGACTGCCTTGCAAGTACAAGGTCATGAGTTCGAACCCCAGTCCCGCAAAAAACAAAAACAAAAACAAAACATAATTTGGGGTCATAGGCAGTTTTACTTAATAGGCTAACAACATGACTTATCTTCCAAGGCTGCTGTGGGGACCCTAGCACTGAGCAAGCAAAAGGTACATTTTTGGGCCCCTATTCCTGGGCCCAAAATAGCCCTCTAGCCTCACCTCTCTTTGCCATTCCTGTCCTCTCGACAATCTGGATAAAATACTGAAATTCCCTGGATGAGTACCCCTGCATGACAGGCCTAGGATTAGTCCCCACTCCCTCCCCCGGAACCTTCCCTTAGTGATGGGTGCCCTGCCTCAGGTATAATGAATATGCTTCTTGGCAGACACTGCCTCTCATCTTCAGCATTTGTTATTCCATGCCCTGGCTCAGAACATGGGGGAAACACTGAGCATCAGTACCGATACGGTGATGGCACTCCTAGGCACTGGGATTCATGAGTGGCTCTACTCATAACCTCTTCTCTCCTTACTGTGGTATCTTGTGAGCTCAAGTTTTCACTAACTTCGTTTTGCTTTTGCAGTGCTTTGGACCTTCTCAGAGTCTTGTACATGCTAGGCAAGTTCCCTATCATTAAACTACATCCTCACCTATGTGATCTGTTTAACCCATTTTAAGTGCTATGTTTTACCTATACACAGTTTTAGAAGTTTCATATTTTCTCAGGAGTTTCCCAGCTTGGTAAGTCTCAATTTAGAATGGGGCTTGGAGTTCTGCATAGAATCACTACCCACAGCAAAGACAATCTCTCCTCTACATGAAACCAAGAGGATGAATTGGGAGTTTTGTTCTGAGAGTAAGGAAAAGCACCATCAGTCCCTTGCCCTCTTCCTGGTAACAATTAATTCTGAATCGTCACAAAAACAGACCTGCCTCAGGCAGCAGGCATCCATTCTAGCTACAGCGTCTCCCATGGGTGCAGTGCTTTTACAGTCACTCCAACAGGCCTCAACAAATCCATCCTCTTTTTGCACTTTTGCAGTTCCTGGCAAAAACCAAGAATGGGATACCAACTAGATGACAGAGCGGGAAAGAAGGGAGCTCCCTGACTCCAGCCTTGCTCAGACATGCTAACAGATGGGGGTGTGGGCTAATGCCATTCCTGCAGTGACCCTACAACCCAGAGAAACTGAGAAGGGGGAGAAGAAATCAGGATGCATTTGTGTCTTTCAAGAGGACAGTGAAAAAGAAAAAGACTAGTGCCACACATTAGTCCCAGCCACCAGCCTGACAGAACAGCTCTGCGCCACCAATGGAACTGCAGGGTTACTGACTTCGGATAAGGCCCTTCAGTCTGGCACCACTGACAGAAAGTTCTGGCTCGCACCTCCCCAGTTGAAAACTGCCACCATTTCTCCACTTTTTTCAAGGTAAACATCTTAGTCTGTAATAGAGTCCCTGCTCTGTCAATAAAAACTGAGTAACTATGGAGAAACAAACAAAAGTTTCAAATTTTAAGCACCTCTTGGCCCATCAGGTACCTGCTCTTGAGCCTAAACTTCTTCCCTACAAAAAACAAAAAATATTCCCTGCTTCACCTTAATAGCAACTGGTAATAAAACCCCAAACTTGTTTGGTTATTTAGGGTCCAGGAAGATAGAATAACTCAATAGGCCCTGGCTTCAAGGGCTGGAGAGAGGCAGGTGGTACAGCTAAAGACTGCAAGGGAGAGAGGCCCCAAGACTCAACTAGGTGGCAGAAAGGAAAAAAAAAAAAAAAAAACAGCCCCTAAGAACAAGGAGAAGGCGGTGCTAACTCTGGATGCTAACTATCTTTACAAAGGGATTCCTCAGAATCCCCAAAGGTTAGAGACCTAAACTATAAATAACAAAGGCGAGGTAGAGAAGAAAAGCAAACTGTGATAACAATCTAACAATCAGGAGCAGTGTTTAGGGGTACTAGGCAAGGTCTTGACCCTGCCTCACCACCTTATCTGATCCTAAAACAAAGCACCATTATTTTTCTTTTAAAAGCCTTTAACCCCTAAGGTGTTTTTTTTTTTTTTTTTTTTTTTTTGCCTTTTTGAGATGGGGACTCACTATGCAGTTCAGGACAGCCTTGAGCTCACTTTTGTAGTCCAGGCTGGTCTCAACTCACATCAATCCTCCTGCCTCAGCCTCCCAAGTGCTGGGACTACAGGCGTGCTACCATGCCTAGCATCCCCTATATTCTTTATTTTTGTCTGTTTTTTGAGACAAAGTCTTGCTGTGTAGTTCACAATGGCCTTAAACTGACTACGTAGCCCAGGCAGGCCTTGGAGTCATAACGCTGGTTCTGCCTCGGCCCCCTAAGTGTTGGGATTACAGATGTGTGCCCCATTTCCAGCTAATTCCTACACTCTATAAAGAGGCTGAGGGCCCGGTGTGGTGGCGCACGCCTGTAATCCCAGCACTCGGGAGGCTGAGGCAGGAGGATCGGTGCGAGTTCGAGACCAGCCTGGGCTACAAAAGTGAGCTCAAGCCCAGCCTGAACTGCATAGTGACACCCTGTCTCAAAAAGACAAAAATAAAAAAAAAAGGCTGAGGTATGTGGGAGAATTGCAAATTCAGGTCCAACCTACGCAAGCTAGATCCAATCTCAAATTATTAGAAAGAGGAGTTGGAGGTGTAGCTGAGTGTAAAAAAGCCCTGAGTTCAACACTTCCCTGCCCCTAAAGAAACAGACTCAGAATAGGTTAAATGTCTTCCGTGCCCAACGCCTAGCTAGATGGACCAAATTGGTTAAGTTCCTACGCTTTTCTTTCTCTAAATCTAACGGCAAGCGCCGGTGGTGAGGCACGCCCGCAATACCAGCACTCGCGAGGCTGAGGCAGGAGGAACGGGCTAGTTAAATTAAGAGACCGGCCTCGGCTATACAACTAAGTTCAAGGCCAGTTTGAACTACAAATCAAGACCATCTCAAAACCCTCCACAAAACCTAAACAGGACATATCTGACATACTCAATTGCTGGCTGACGTTTTTCTTTCCTGACATGTTACTTCCCCAGGCTAGTCTTTGGGGAAAAAAAAATCACTAAAACCATTTTCTCTCCGCTCCCAACCCCCGCGACATTTCCCCAAGCTGTTTACTTTCCGGCCTTACCCGGAACCCTGCACTGACTGCAAACGAGAGGACCGGCCTGGATTCGAATCCCCCCTTGTCCCGGTGTGTGACCTTGGCCAAACCGCATCTCTCCCAGAAAGTACGGATTTCGAGGTCCTCGTCCAGCTATGGTGGCCGGGATGGGGCCTGCGGGGCGTGCTACCTCAGCGGGAGATACGCTGTCACAGGATTCCAGGACCATGGGACACCGACCGCTTCTCCCGTCCCGCTTCCTGCGCCCCCCTTTCCTCGCCCTAGTGTGCCACTGAGGCCATAACCCACGCCAGGCCGGTCTCGGAGCATCCCAGGGCCTGGAAGAGCCGACTGACACCGGCGTCAGGCCCTGGGCGACCAGGGGGCCACAGTGGCAGGCGCGAGGCTTTGAAGGCCACCCTGGGCCCACCCTACAGACCCAGCCTTACCTTTTTCAGCCGCTCCATCAAAACGCTCTTATTGCCACTGGAATCTAGATTCCGCTTCCTCAGTTCCGCTCTCAGGTCGATCACCCGCAGGTCGCTGAGGCGCCGCGTCCCGGTCTCCGACGAGGCGGAGCTCAGAGCCGCTGCGCTCCCCGCACCCGAATCTCCTAAGCCAGATAGAGTCTCCGCCATTCCAGGGACCCTGGTTCCGTCACCCGCTTCACACAGAACCGGGCCGGTCTGATCTCGGCTTCTAGCACAAAATGGCGCCTCCTGCGAGGAAACTGCTCCAGCCGTCCGGCGCGCCTTGCTTCTACGCAGGCGCATCCGGCGCAAGACCGACGCTCCAAATCGCGTCTGCACATGCGCAGTGAGAGCCCCGGCGAGCTAAGCGCGGGAGCATTTCCCTTCACCGGCCTCCCGCCGTGGACGACGTGGACGCATGCGTGCTGCAGTGGTTGCGTCTGCGCGCTGTGGCCGGGGACTGGAGGTTGGTCGGGGAGTGAGAGGGCCCGCGGCTGAGAGCACTCCTGGGAGCGGTGCGCGTGCGCGGCCGCAAAGCGGGGCGGGAGGAAGCGAGTGCGTTTTCCTCTGACGGGGCGCCATTTTGTGCTCAGAACCGCTACAGCCGCCGGCGGTGAGGGGACTAAGCCTGGGTGGGTAGCAAGGATGGCGGAACCGGTGGCAGGGTCGGCGGATTCGGGTTCTGGTACGGCTGTTCTGGTCTTGGGATCCTTGGAGACTGGAACGCGGCGGCTCAGTGAGTTGCGGGTGATCGACCTGCGAGCGGAGCTGAAGAAGCGGAATTTGGACACTGGTGGCAACAAGAGCGTCCTGATGGAGCGGCTTAAGAAGGTGAGGTGGCGCGATTACCTGGCCTGTCACCGCGTCCCGGGACTTTGGGCGCCCCCCGGCCGCCGCCTTCGGGCCCCGGGGTTTCCGCTGTATGACCTTGGGCGCCCCTGCTCCTCTCTGTGTCGCGCTTCCCAGCCTCTCGGCAGCCCCTTACTGCAGGAGTGCTTCAGGGCGCAGGGTGGCTAGCGGAGAGGCCCTGACATGCCCCAGGGCTTGGAGTGGACCCTTGAAGAGGTGACCTTGAACATGTGTTACCCCCCCACCCCGCACCTCAGTTTGCTCCTCTGCAGAACGGGCGTCCGAGGTGCGTGCAAGGGGGCGGGGCTTGTCTACCCCGGGCCCTTTGCACTTTCCGCTTCCACCCGGGGCTCCCAGGGCTTCTGCAAAGAGCTCGGGGCCATCCTTGGAGCTGTAGGTGCTGTCACCTCACCGACTGCGCTCCTCAAGATGGGACACCTGGACCTGTACTTCTGCTCTTGGCTTCAGAGCAGCTGACACCTGTGTGAGGCTTGCACGTGTCCACAGCAAGGACTCATGCTAGTGGGGACCTGATGGTTTCTCAGGCCTGAGGTACCTCGTAGAGAAAACTACTTGCCTATGTTTGTCCAGAGATGTTCTGTCGAGCCAGCCCTTTGCCGGAGCCCTGCTGGGTGCAGCCCCTGGGCTCTGAACGACTTTACTGGGTTGCAAGTGTGTGTGGTGGTGCACAGCGGTGGTCTCCGCCAAAACTGGAGGATCTTGGCAAGTGCAAGCTTGAGGCCAGCCTGGGCTTTGGTGGCATGGGACAAGTGGCCCTTCTGAGGATGCTCATTGACCCTGATTGTGCAGCAAGGCTCACAGCACCTCTGTCCTTTGTGGTTTAGGCCCTGGGTCCAGAGAAAACCATTTGTGCTGGGTTCCTCCTGTGCCTTGGGCTTGCAGCCCACAGAACAGAGGCCGTGTTGATTGTTTGCAAGGAGGAGTTTGCCTTTGTGTTCTGGGAAGTAGCCACTTACAGAGGACAGGGTGTGCCCTATAGCTGTTAATAAGTAACTGTAAAAAATTTGTTTCTTCCTACAGGCAGTTAAGGAAGAAGGGCAAGATCCTGATGAGATTGGCATTGAACTGGAAACCACAAGCCGGAGGATGACAAAGAGATGTGCTAAAGGTAGCCACGTGCCTGTACTTAGAGGATGGAGAGGCCGGCTCTGTGGTCTTGCTGACTGTGCCACTGTGCCAGCCGCCAGCCTCCCCCTCTAGAAAACTGGCTCTCTCTGCTCCCTGCCTAGTGGCTATGCCAACCCCATATGACTTACCTGCAGGTGCTTATTCCAGTTCACATAGGTATAAGAGTGGGTCAGCCATCATCTTAGGAAAGGACAGAGCAAAGCTCTGTTGGCTAATGTGGGCAACAAATGCTGCCTCTGCTTGGTTTCCTTCCTCTTTCAAAAAATTGGTAATATGGAAAATGCCCCCAACCTGAGGTGAAGAATGACTAGTTTTCCTAGGGTCCAAAGTAGTTTGCTAGGATATTTGCACCCAGCCTGTTTTTTCACCAGTGTGTTGTTTTCTTTTTTCCTGTGGTGCTGGAATCATACCCAGAGCCTTGCAGGTGCTGGGTGTGTATTGTACCACTGACTGTGCCACCAACCCTTGTGTTTTAAAAATAGAGGTGTGGCTGGGTGTAGTGACATAGGCTTGTACTACTGACACTGGGGAGGCTGAAGCAGGAGAATCACCATAACTTCAAGACTAGCTTGAAGTAGGTAGTGAAATACTATGGGGGGGGGCAGATGTGGTGGCAGACACCTGTAATTCCAGCACTTGGGAGACTGAGGCAGGAGAATCTGTGAGTTCCAGACCAGCTCAAGGTCAACTTGAACTGCATAGCAAGACCTTATCTCAAAAAGACAAAAAAAGAAAAAGTGTAGTGGCTGTGCTACATAGTTTAAGGACAGCTTGAACTACAAAGCAAGACTGTATGTCAGTAATTGTTACGATTTATAGGCACTTTTTTTTTGGCTGGCAGAGCCCACCCTGCAGGCCAGACTAGTGCAGCACACGCTGGAGATAGAACCTTTTTTTTGTTTGTTTGTCTTTTTGAGATAGGTTTTCATATGCTGTTCAGGCTGGCCTTGAGCTCTCTTTTGTAGCCTAGGCTGGTCTCGAACTTGTACCAATTCTCCTGCCTCAACCTCCCAAGTTGCGTGTAAGCAAGTGTGTGTGTGTGTGCACGCGCACGCGTGCACGTGCATGTGAAAGAGCTATATTGCTGGCCCCCTACCAGCACTTAAATTTTTACCTAAGTGTCTTCTGGGATATTTGCAAACTGCACATCCACCATTGCTTGTCTAGTTTTGGAATATCGTTATCCCAAGAGGAAACAACATTCCATTAGTGGTTCCTCTCCAGCACTATTTACAACCCATTGCACCCACAAATCTGCTTTCAGTCTCTGTAGGCAATTGTTTTGGATATTTCACATGATGTGGATCACGCAGGATGTCGTTTCATGTCAGTTTTTTCTGTTTAGTGATGGTTATCCAATCGCAGCCATGTGTCTTGTGCCATTATATTACTTCTTTTTGTGGTTGATAGTTATTTTCAGAGATATCTAAATTCGTGACTTTGAAGCTTTCACCATCCTAATTAGCTCTATCTTCATCCAATTTTCTAATGAGAAGGACAGGTCTCACTTAAGACTGGGTATTGGGCTTTGTTTGTCTTTTGTGGTGCTGGGGCCCCTGTGTCCTAAGCATGGAGTTGGCTTTCTAGCTTGGACTTGTTTTCTGGAAGATGCCACATGGAAATTCTCCCAGCTGCCTTTGTTCCCACTGTGGGAAGAGATGCTAAATTCAGGTAGTGTAAACAGCTGCTTAGGAAATAAAAAGAAGCTTGATTGGGCCTGGTGGTGTGTGTCTGTAATCCCAGTGTTTGAGAGGCTGAGGCAGGAGGATTGCTATGAGCCCAGAGCCAGCCAGGGCTACAAAGTGAGTTCAAGGCTAGGCTTAACTGAATAGCAAAACTATGTCAGACAGACACACAGAAAGTAAAAAACAACTCAGTTGTAACCCTTCTAATATCCCTTTTTAAACAGATTCTTCTATAAGAACAACTTCTCTGTAACACATCTACTTAAAACTGGTGCAAACGTTTTGAAAGGTTAAGTTTTTCAGCTAGGTTATGTTAACGAATCCAAGCTAGGATTTACCTTGGCGGTGTTGCTGTGTCTTTGTTGTCCCTGGTTGGACTCTCAGCTTAAGACACTGAGCAGACAGAGAATGGGAGAGGCTGACACCCGTCAGGAGCAGCTCCAGTGTTTCTACTATGCGAAGGTGAAATTGGCCACAATTGGAAAGTGCATTTGAATAGTTGTGAGAAAAACGTGGACAGTTTATTTATTTATTTATTTATTTTGTGGGACCAGGGTTCGAACTCATGACCTTGCACTTGCCCAGCAGGCACTTGTGCCTTGGAGCTATCTCCCCAGCCCCAAACGTGGACAGTTTAAACCTATTTTGAACCTAGCAGGCAAGCGCTCTGAGCTCCAGGCCCACTCATTTTTAAAATTTTTGAGACCAGGTGTTGCTCGGTTGCCAGCAGCCTTGTGATCCTCCTCTCAGCCTCCCAGTGAAACTTTAACAGATGTGCTCATTTAAACGTGAGCCTCAGGACATCCTAGCAGATGTCCTTGGCTCCTACCAGAGTTTTTGTATTGTTAGAGAGACGAACCCTTCGCCAAAGGTTTGGTGCCAACCGTAGCTGGTAGGTGCTTCAACTTCTCGTCTGGGTTTCTGGATTGCAGCTCAGGTCAAATCATGACTGCTCTGGGGTGCTAGTAAGTAACTGTAAAAAATCAGAAAAGGTCACGCGTGAGTTCCCTGGTAGGACAGTATGGCTTCGTCCCTGGTGGGTTTGGAAGGGCCTCCACTCCCTCTTCCATCAGGGAAGTGAGGAGGAGTAGGTGGCCCAGATCCTCACAGGTCCAGTCTCCTCCCGAGGGATGTAGGAGCTCCCCAGGCATGAGGGTCATTGCAAGGAATGCCAGGCCTCTCCAACTGGAAGGCTCCTAATGAAGGTAGGCTGAAGGAGTCAGGTGGGCTCCTCAGAGCACCTCCCAGCACTGCCTCCCCTGGCAGGGCTGCTGGGCAGAAAGCCTTTCTGTACCCTGTCTAGCCAGGAACATTGGTTGCTAAGTGGTGGGTGCTAAAAGATGATGACTTGGGGTTAGGTTAGTGCCTGTTGGGGCAATGGACTGCCTCCCTGCTGTTGGCATCCCCAGTGGGTTGCACACAGATGTGGGGACCTAGGAATTGGTGCTGTCGGCACACGGCTCCCACTGTGGCTTGGAAAGGAGAGGCTGTGTGTAGGTGTCATGGGGAGTCGGGCTGTGGAGTTTGAAGTCTTGGCCTTTGGGTGGAACTAAACTGTCTCGTGTGGCTGGGCCTTTGCAGACCTGTGGGTGGCTTTGGGACTGTTGGTGGTGGCCTGGTGCGCTCTGGCTGCTCATGCCTGGAGCTGCTGGGTTATGAGCGCTCCAGTGTAGGCCTTTGAGAGTCACAGCACAATTTCTTTGTGTTTGGTTTTCTTTTTTTTTTCTTTTTTATTATTGTTTCAGAAGTTTTGTTTGTTTATTTATTTATATGGCTGGCTCAGCCTGCCCGGGGATGGCGCAGCATGTGGTGCCAGGGATCGAACCGCGGTCCCTGCAGCCACCTAAGCTTCCCTAAGGAGGCACTTTAGACCACTGAGCCATCCTGCCGGGCCCCCTGGTTTTCTTATTTTTCAAACTGAGAATACTTAGAGATAACTTGGGAACTTTGAAAAGCGCAAGTGAGCATGAGATTGGAGTCCCAGCAGTCAGGGCTTGCTGTGCGTAGTCATGTGTTGTACACGTTCAGTCCTGCTTGTGTGAGTACAAACACATTTGTGTGCAGTTTCTTCTTGTCTTAAACTTTGGTACTAGAGCTACAACCCAGAGCCTTTGCACTGAGCCCTGCTTTATTTCAAATAACTAATTTGCCTATGCTAGGTCCTAAATTGTCATCCTCCTGTCTCAGCCCCCCAGATTCTAGGAAGCACAGGTGTGCACTATTGTGCCGGCACGTAGCTATTTTTAGTCCCAGTAGTTTTAGGCTCTCTTGAGTGCTTACTTCCTGAGTTTCTCCTGCGTCACTACTCTTCCAAAGCACAGCCCTCCAGGCTGCCCAGCTCATGGGGCACCCCTTGCTTTCATCTGTGCCCCCTGGACAGGCAGTGTGGCTGAGCCACGTTCTGGGCTGACAGTGCCCGTGTGTCACAGGGTGAGGGACCCCTCCTTCTTCGCCTCTGTCCTTGGTGCAGTGGTGGGGACTGACCACAGCTGTCCAGCTGCGTGTCATGTTGTCATCATCTGTCTGTCTGTCCTATCCACAGCATCCTATCAGGGCTCCTACCTGCTCCTGTCTCCCAGCAGTGAGCTTTGGTGCTATAGAATGGCTCTTGTTTGCCCTTTCCACACTGTCACTGGGCTGGCTCCCTGAAAGCTGACTTGCAGCAAGGGTGGGTGCATCTTGAGACCAGGAGACAGGCAACCCAAGAACTTTTCTCTCGAGTCAGGGTTTCATTTTGCCTCCTCTGGCCCTGCAGAGGAGCTCCCGTGACTCTGAGTCATCCTTCTGGCGTCATAAAATGCCTGTGCCACCGTGCTTGCAGAGGCTGTTGCCAGGCTGCAGAGTGACGAGAGCAGCAGCCAGCTGACACAGCCTGCATGGCTTTGGTAGGGTCGTCTTTTGGGGGGTTTTTGTTGTTGTTGTTGTTGTTGTTTTTTAGGGTCGTCTTTTGAAGTGTTTAGCCATCTTGTGAAAATCTCAGAGCCTTGATCAGACCATGAGGTCTTCATCTCCCTTGTCCTCCTGGAGGGCTTTCACAGAGCATAGGTAGAGAGATACAGTTCAAGTGACAGAGCTGATCCTAGGTTTCTCCCTGAGATGTGTCCTAACCGAGTTTGAGAACTCTTACCAGGGTAAACTATGTAGGAGGCCAGCGCTTGAGTGTTACCTGACCAAATGGTTCTTCTGTAATTAGGACAAAAGATGGGGGAGGAAAGCACAGAAGACAACGGCCTAGAAGAAGATTCCAGAGACGGGCAGGTATGTGGTGTCCCAGAGAGCACGGCAGCACCTAGATTCTTTCTGCCATGGTGGCTGATGAGCCATCCTCCCCTTCCAGGAGGATGTGGATGCAAGTCTAGAGAACCTGCAGAACATGGACATGGTGGACATGAGTGTGTTAGATGAGACTGAAGCCGAGGACAGCAGTGCCCCAGATTTCGGGGAAGAAGGTGGTGGCGAGGACTGCACTCTCAATTCCTTCTATGACAATAAAGAGTACGTGGCTGCGCAGCTGGGACAGCTTCCAGCTCAGCTCTCGGAACACGCTGTAGGTAACTTGGAGACACATGGTATCCGCTGGGGCCAGGGCTCTGTCCCCGGGGAGAGCTCCACCAGCCCCATGAACCCAGTTTGCTGTCTAGCCCTGCCTAAATAGACCTGGGGAGTATTCTTAGAATATTTTGGCAGGGAGACTCTTTCTAAACACGTTAAGTTATTAAATGGAAGGCACACACAGTTAAAAATGTTTTTTTTTTTTTTTCCATTGAAGAGAATGTCTTTAGACAGCTTTTTAAATTTTGAGACAGGGTCTTCTTAAGTTGTTCGGGCTGTCTTTGAATTCTTGATCTTCCTGCCTCTGCCTTCTGAGTAGCTAGGATGACAGTCATGTGCCAATGTGTTTAGCTCAAGAAATAGTTCTGTGGACCTTTGTATCAGGGTACATTCCTAGCCCTAACTTTTATTTTGGGATAGGGTTCTCACCAAGTTCCCTGGGCTGAGCTTCAGCTCACAGCCTTCCTGCCTCAGCTTCCCAGAATGCTGGATGATGAGCACACACTTCCAAAGCCAGCTAATTAGTATTTTAATTGGACTGGCCTTGCATGGCTAGCTCCTGTAGTTAGGGCTTTTCTGCTATTGTTCATGGACAATATTATAATTTTCCACTTTGGGGGAAGTGCCTTTTAAGACCATATGGTAACCTTCTCACCAGCTGCAGATGTCCACACCTCAGTGGGGGCTGGGGCATGGGCTGTGGGCTGCTCAGGCCATAACAGGCAAGCCCTCCGTGGCTGGCACTGCTTGGGTGTCTGTGCCGCTGATGTGTGTGCTGTCCCTTGGGGTTTCTGGAGGCATCTGGGTCCTAGGTTCATAAACGGAGGCAGAAAGAGGGATCATTTTCTTTTTTCATATGAGCAGATGAGTGTATTCAATTTTGGTAGACTTAAAGGTCACACTTTTTTGTTACCTAAAAGGGAATGTGGTCCATTTAATTGTGTGTTGTGCCAGATGGTGTGGTGTGCACCTGTAGTCTCAACACGGAGGTTGAGGCAGGAGGATTGCTAGCATCTCAAGACCAGCCGAGGCTGCATAGCAAGACCCTGCGTCAAAAAGAGGAGGGGGTCAGGCAAAAAGTGCAGCAAACTAAAGCAACTTCTGTGCCAGCTTTGCCCCCAGGGTGTCCTGAGAGCAATCAAGACTGGGCGTGGTGGCGCGCACCTATAATCCCAGCTCTTGGGAGGCTATAAGTAGGCAGATTACTACATCTAGTAGTGATACCCTGAACACCTTATAGACCCTTCCCTAAAATATAAAATAAGTAAGTAAGAAAAAAGAAAAGGGGGGCCTGGCAGGATGGCTCAGTGGTCTAAAGCGCCTGCTTGGGAAAGCTTGGGTGGCTGCAAGGACCCCAGTTCAATCCCCGAGACTACGTGCTTCGCCAGCCCTGCCCTCGGGGCGGGCTGAGCCGGCCATAAAAAAACTGAGTGAATAAACAAAGGTTCTGAAACAAGAAAAAAAATTTTTTTTTAAATTTCTTTAAAAAAAAAAAAAAAAGTATGTTTTAGATAAAGCAACCTCAACCCAATCATCCAGCTGCAATATTTACTGCCACTAGTGCAATCCACTTGGTCATTTGCAGTTGTTAGGGAACCATGGTTAGGACACATGTCAGTCACTAGTGCACAGAAACTGCCCGGCCGGGGCCAGGGCCACTGAGGTGTGTGCTGCAGCAGAGAGGAAACGAGGAGCAGTGGTGGAGGGTGGCCAGCAAATGACAGGCCTGAGACCGCCATGAACACAGGTGGCCTGGACAGCAGGGAGGTGGAGGCCTGGGTGCTGCAGCTCTGATCTCCATAGAGTGGTCTTTATTTCCTCTCTTCAGGTGGACGGGAAAGGCTTCAAGAACCCTTTGGAAGCTTCATCATTGGACTTCAAAGAAACTCCGGTGAGTTGCCACCAAACTCTGTGTCAATTTTCCAAGTTGTGTGGAGAGGGTATGATGGTGGTGGTTGGGTGTGGAGCTAGTTCTGCCTCAGCACACGCCACAACCCTGTTGCAGGGTGAGATGAGCAGGGTCCAGGCAGTGTGAGCAGTGCATAGGGCCTGGCTGTAGAAAGAGGGGGCCACTAGAGTTAAGCAGCATAGGCAGGTTTTCCTACATAGTTGTGTAGGGCAGGTGGTGGCTACTGGCTGCCTGTGACTGACCTGTGCGATCACCCAAGAACAAGGGCCCCTGCGGAGCAGCCAGACCCAGGCTTAGCTCACTACCTGGGATGGGGGGGGGGCAAGAGAGAGTGTTCCCAGCACAGGTCTTCGTTCACAGTTGTCCAGGGTGGTTCTCACTGGGGAAATGTTGCCACGGGGTTTCTGAAGTGATGTGTAGATCTCCTCTTTTCTTTTCCTTTTAACACAGGAAATTGAAGAGCCTCTCTTGGAGCCAGGTACTGATAAGAGAGACGCGACAGTCTGGTTTGGAAGTTTTCCACTAGTCCTATTTGAAAGCTGTGTGTATCTTAGGCTGTGGTATGGTCTTGTAAATCACCCTAGAGGTGGACAATCCAGATCGTATGAGGATCAGAGATTGGAAACCCTTGCATATCACCAGATCTGTGGACGAGCCGTCCAGGCTTCTCCAGGCAAATGTAGCCTGTGAGACGCAGGGATACTTTTCATCCTTGCCCACACGGTGTCATTTAAGCAATGTTCCCCGTGATTCTGCCACGTGTTTCCACACGCGAAACAGATCTTGTGATATTTGGCTGCAGTCGTTTGGTTAACACAGTTGAGGCAGGCTAAGCTGGTGTCAGGGCTCGCGCCACCCAAGAAGGGACTGGATCCCTGAAGAGAAGAGCGGGGTTTCTTCATGAAAACTCCCAACCTGCCATTTCCCCCCGCTGGACTGCCTTTCTCCCGCCAAAGACGGAAGAGGCTCTGCTGAACTGTTGGCTAACTGCAATTCAAAGGCACGAGAAGTTGAACTGTTCCAAGAACAGTGATTGATTTGCTTCTCCGCAGTGGACATTGGACAGTCATTCAGAAGACCCAGACTCGAAGAAAACCCAGAATGAAGAAGGCTGTGGCAAAGCAGCCAGTGGTTGTAGGGGTTCAGTCTCTGGGATGCCTTTCTCTCCCCTGTAGCTAGAGGCTGGCGTAGCAGTGGTGGAACGCAGGTAGTGTACAGTGTAACTGTGTGTACCCTCGGGTTTTCCAATCTCTGTGTAGCTAGCGGTGCTCTTCGTGTTAGTGTGGCAGCCGTGCCAGTTCCACATTTGTGATTGCTTTATTTCCCTGGTAATTAAACCTTGTGCCATTCTATTCCTG
>PVJA010039556.1:0-19079 GCA_004027025.1 Myocastor coypus | reverse complement strand
TCTCAGTATGCAGTTCAGGCTGGCCTTGAGCTCACTTTTGTAGCCCAGGCTGGTCTCGAACTCACACTGATTCTCCTGCCTCAGCCTCCCGAGTGCTGGGATTACAGGCGTGTGCCACCACGCCCGGCATAAACTCAGGCTCTTGTGCTTGCCAGGCAAGTGCTTATTCTACTGAGCTATCTTCCCAGCCCCTATTCATGTCTTAACATTGTTCATCTTTTGCTTGTTTTGTTTTTTGAGACAGGGTCTAACTGTATATTTCAGTCTGACCTTGGACTTACTGTGTATCCAGGCTGGTTTTGAACTCGTGAATGCTGAGAGTGCAGCTGTGCACTGCCACACCTGACTTACTCATCTTTTGTCGCGGCTTCGGTGATAGCATTCATATCTAGGCTGGTGAGCAGTTTGCTCAGAACTTGAGTGGATGGGCCCTGCAGGATGGCTCAGTGGTCTAAAGCGCCTGCTTGGGAAAGCTTGGGCGGCTTCAGGGACTGCGGTTCGATGCCCAGCACCACATGCTGCGCAAGCCCTGCCCTCGGGGTGGGCTGAGCGGCCATAAAAATGAGTGAATAAACAAACAAAGGTGAAACAAGAAAAAAAAAGAACTTGAGTGGACATCAGAATGCCCTGGAGCTTGTCCGCGTCTCCTTGCCAGCACCCTCCCTGGTGTGCCTGATTCAGCACATCTGCGCTGGAGCGCAATCATCATTTCTACTTTTTCTTGCAGTCATTTCTACTTCTGCTGGTCTCGGTGATGGGTGATGCTGTTGCTACTGGTTTTGGAGCACTTTAAGAACCACTGGCCTACCCTGTGTGGGATTGAAATCTCCAAAGCCCATTGATTTATGCCGTGAAAGTTCATGGCTTTCATATGTGAGATTTGCTATGGGTTTGAGCATTTTCTTTGTGGAACTCATCTATTACACTGAGGACTCATGTTCTGCTCTAGGGTTCTTGAGTCCTAGAGTCCCAACATAGGTATTACTTCATATGGAGGAAGACTACACTAGACAATCATACCTGTTTTTCACATGTCCTGTTGTGTAACACGTGTCATTGGCCAGAACCTATTGTGTTATCAGCCACAATGGAAGGGACTAGGAAGTGTTGTCTTCTGTGTACCCAGGGAGAGGGGAGATTGACAGAGCTTAGCACCCCCAGCAGCTGGTCATGCTGAACCTGACACAGTGTGCCCAGGTTTCTGTGGTGCCCATGTACTCATGTTGATCAATGAGCCCCCAGAGGAGGTTGACAAGGATAACAAACGACTAAAGACAGTGTTGGGAGGCAAGGAGGTGCTAGGGTCAGAGTGAGCTGAGACAGTTGTCCTCGAAGGCTGTGTCCTACATGGGAGGATAGGTGCAGAGTAAGTACAGGCTGGCCTGTGCTGCGTGTGCAAGAAATGTGTGTCACCACAACTACTTCAATAGTGCCAAATGCTTGTCTTTTAAAGGGGTAGAATTGGAAAGATTCCAGGGCCAAGGTAGCTTCTGAGAACTACACTGAAATGAAGTTCAGGTGCCTG
The DNA here is from genome assembly GCA_004027025.1 of Myocastor coypus. NCBI lineage: Eukaryota > Metazoa > Chordata > Mammalia > Rodentia > Myocastoridae > Myocastor > Myocastor coypus. The sequence goes on along the minus strand of PVJA010039556.1, from coordinate 17,554 downwards.
TGGTAGTGCATGGAACAGAACTATAACTATACTGACAGGGCAGTTTTTTTATTCTTTCTTTCTTTCTTTCTTTATTTTTTATTTATTTATTTTTTTTTTTGTGGGACCAGGGTTCGAACTCACGACCTTGCACTTGCCCAGCAGGCACTTGTGCCTCGGAGCTATCTCCCCAGCCCCTGGGCAGTTTTTTTAAAAATTAATTTTTTTGGGGGGGGAACCAGGAATTGAAGACAGGGCAGTTTTACCATCCAAAAGTTATTTCTTGAATTAACAAAACTGTAAAAAGCACTTCTACAAGTTGGTCTGTTTTGTAGATGGAAACAGCTCATAGAAGGAAGCAGTTATGTCTGCAGGTGAGGTCTGAGTGATGCCAGGCTGCACAGAGTCCCTCAAAGAGCTACAGCCCACACTCTGCCCTCTGCTGGGTGGTATGCCTCTAGGGGACAGGAACACAGAAGGGCCCCAGACAGGCGTGGCTAGAGCTTCTGTGTGTACCTGAGATTGAGAGCACTGACTCTCTACCAACTGGGGACAGCCCCACAGCCTCCCTTGTGGTTGGCTCCTGTGACTTCTGCAGCATCTACTCACCTTTGCCACTTTTATGGTAGTGAATGTTTGATCCCAGCCAAGTGTTCAATTGTGATGTTGAATTCACAGGACACAACATCATGGAAGGGAGTAGTATTAGCATTATTGAATCCAAAGTCTGTTTGATAACACTTTAGTACCTGACTGAAGGCAGTCTTAGAACATCTCAACATTTCTGCTTCCCAAGAGTTTGTAAATCTACAGACTGTACCTTCTGTTTTTTCCATACTAGGTAGTGGTTTGGAAGATCTGTACTAGTTTTTTTTTAATTCTAAAATATGTTTTCAGCATATGTGGAGATGAAGGTAAAAATGAGGAGAAAAGGCTAGAGGCGGAAAAGGAAAATGAAGAATAAACTTGAGTGCTTGAGCCATAGCAGGGCCACTGGTGTGAGTGTGCTGTCTTGCACTTTTAAAAAAGTTCTGAGTTTTCAAGTGTGAGGCTGCCGCGCTCAGAGTCGGACCTTCCATGGGGCTCTGCAAGGCCTCACAGTTGCACAGGATTATAAATATGGGTGTATCTTAAAACACATAAAATTTTCTTAAGGTTCTCACCTCACCAAACCTAAACTGTAGTCATGTTTATAAAATGCATAGTGATGCCTGAGCTCTCCCGGTAATCTTTGTGAAATTAAAAAAAAAAAAAAATCTCCCTTTGTCTTCAAGCTAGTAATGAGCATAAGCTTGTAAAACATTGTCTCAGTTTGCACTCAGTTTGTTTTCACTTTCTTTTACCATTAGTTATAGTTCATGTTGTTGCTGCGATGCGTTACTTGATGTACTAAAAGATCTCTGGCTTAATCTGAATGTAGGAAGACAATAGGTCTGTTACCCTGATCAGACTGCTTCCACTCTGGGGATCCTGACTTCTAGCCAAAGCCATACATATTATGGTTTAGAGCCTATTCATGATCTCGAATTTTTTTGAAAAATACATTTAAATCATTGTTGTGTTCTCTTCAATCTCAAGTCAAGTGTGAGCAATGAAGGCTCCTCACTTGACTTAATATTTGCATCAGGTATAAATCCAAAGATTAAAAAGACATGAATTGGAGCTGGTATAACAATGCTTTGTGCTAGAAATGGGTATCATTCCTGGCTTTTTGAAACTGAACTTTAGCTGCATGTGTTGGTACATACCTAGTCCAAGCACTCAGAGGCTGAGGCAGGAGGATCACCATGGTTTTAAGCCCAGTTTGAACTATATAGCAAGACCCCATCTTAAAAACTAAAGTGACAACAAAAAAAGTATGAAAGAACAAAGAAAGAAAGAAAAAAAGAGAACTTTTAATTTATTTCAGCCACTGAAATTGACATTTTGCCAGCATATTTTATTTTACAATATTTGTTTGTTTATTTATGTCTTGCTATGCAGTTCAAGCTGTCCTTGACCTCACTTTATAGACCAGGCTGGTCTCAGACTCACCATGATCCTCCTGCCTCGGCCTCCTGAGTGCTGTGCCACTGTACCTGGCTTTATACTTAAAATTTTATATTGTATTTTTTACATCTGTAAACTTATTTATACATTTTATAGTTCTGTTTATAGTAAAAGTTTAATTTTGTTGTAATTTGTATTTTATTACACTTTGGATTTTATTTTATCTTATTTTATTTTTTTTTACATTTTGGATTTTATTAATATGGGTTACTCTATATAGTTTTATACAAGAGTCCTCTATGTGAATTAGTGACAGATTTTTTTTTTTTAATGTAAGCATTATACCTTGTAAAAATGATGCTGATGCATGTTTAAAGTCTAACTGTTGACACTTGGACAACTTGTAGCTGAATTGAAGGTGGGTGGAGAAAGTGAGCCTACTTGGATGAAGGACTTACCCCGCGGATCATTACTGCCCCCGCTGGGCTGGGAGGTGGACGCTAGCACAAGCTGGTTTTCTGGATGAGGAAGTGAGGTTGAGAATAGGTTGAGATCCACTGGCTGCTGCTATCTGTGCAGGGTGGGTTCTAGTCCACTCCCTAGGGACCTCAGCTCCAGTGGAGCAGTTACTGATGGTGTGGTGTAAAACCTTGACATTCAAAAGATATCTAATTTTGGTCTACTGAATCTTTCATTGTGAGTGGGAACCAGTTAGTATATATGCCTTCCCATCAAGTTTTTACTTCTGCTTTTGATTTGATACAGTCATCTTAACTGAGACAGTTGGTCATGGCTGGTGTTGGTTATGCCATTATCACTGAGCCTGTGTTGTAGCTGGGTGGGAGGGTTTGGCATAATGGCCCTAGAGTCCTCAGCAGGGACCCACTGCTTCACTGGAGTTGGTTGCAGTTGTGGCTGATCGTGCTGTGGTGTTGTCACTTAGTTGGGCTGGTCTCACCACAAAGTGTGCCATTTTAGAATAGCCTGTATTTCTTAGCAGTTGCCTGGGATGTACTTAGAAGCTGAATGGATTTGTAGTAGGACTGGACCACCTCGGAGAGATTTGGGGTAGTTCCTAGAGAAAGAGATTCTTCTGTAAGGAGCCTGTGAATGTGGAAAGGCCCCTGCCTGCAGACAGGCAACCCAACCCACAGGGTGACTGTTGGTGTGCATGTAGGGCTCAGGGCTGGGAAAGTGAGCGGGACTAGGTGAACATGAGGTCTGTCTTTAACTTCTCCCAGGTAGTTCCGATAACTTTGAACTGTTATATGCCTTTTCTCCCACTCTTCTGTGCTGTCCCCACCCTCCACGCAAGTTATGCTGTAAAGGTAACATGTCAGTTGACAGCTGAGAGGCTAGTTAGGGCATTCAGCTTTTCATGCTAGAGAGCTTTTAAAAACTGTCCTAATAGGAAGATGAATTTGTAGAATAACTTCAGTTTGGGAGATAAAGTATTTTTAGTTTTTGTAATTCTGGGATTGACCGTAAGACTTTGTACATATGAAGCAAACACTTTCCCACTGATCTACACACCAGTTGTATATATTAGAAATGCTACACAGATCATAGTCTTTGTTTGGGCCTTACCTTCCTTATTTTTTTTAAATAAATTTTTAAAAATTTGTTTATTTATTTCTTGTTTCAGAACTTTTGTTTGTTTATTCACTCATTTTTATGGCCGGCTCAGCCCGCCCCGAGGGCAGGGCTGGTGCAGCATGTGGTGCCGGGGATCGAACCGCGGTCCCTGAAGCCACCTAAGCTTTCCAGAGCAGGCGCTTTAGACCACTGAGCCATCCCGCCGGGCCCTACCTTCCATTTTAAAAAAATTTACCTTCAAAAATGGTTGTTTTGATGTTAGTTTACAAAGCTATTTCAGCAAACCACTTGTCTTGGAGTTGTGAACAAGAAGCTGGACAGCCCCCATTGAGGCAATTTTTACATTTTTTTCACTAGTAAAAGTAAAAGATTCAGTAAAGAGATAGGAGTCTGAGTACTCCAAATTGAAAGAAAATGAAATGACAGCAAGCAACATTTCTAAAATTACTGATTATTTTTCATCCCATGAGGGACAGAAAAATGAAAGAATATAAATTCAAGAAAGACTGAGTTATTTTGAAAATGTGGCTCAAATGAGACTAAGTTCTTACATCTTATGTATAGCCATGAAGTGTATATGTCTCAGATATTTCTAAGGATTTGCTCTTGGGTTAAGTTCTTCATATCTGTCAAATTTCTCTTGTAGCCATTTAGGAGGTGTTTTTTCTATAAACTCACCTGAGCTTGCTGAAGTAAATGGAAGGGCTGCAGATAATACTTATTCATGCTCAGTTGTTCATTCTAAAGAAAAAGACATGGCTTTGTTAATTTCTTTTTGTCACAATATGCACCATTTTCTGTACTACATGAAAAAGATGAGATTGTACTATATGAGAAAGTATATTAAAGTTCATTGCATTGACTATTAAGTATGAAAACCTCAAACTAAGAGATGTATAATAAAATTTGAAACACAGTAATGCAAATATGTTGAGTCCTGGTAATGAAGTCAGTGGGTTTGTCCCCAAGTCTTTCAGGCATTAGAGGCCGAGATTCCTAGAGCTAGAGTAGCTGAGGGTCCCAGTGGAGAGACCCTGGCAGAACCAGTCCTGTAATTAGGTCCCGGAAGAATCATTCTTGTTGTTTCCCTCAAGCATGCAAAACTCCAAGGATGCTTATGTAGTTGTGTATAGATTATGCTTATAATACCTAATACAATGCAAGTCCTATGTAAACATTTGTTAATAGAGTATTGTGCAGAGAATAATGACCAGTAAAAAAGTGTACATGTTTAGTGCAGATGCAGTTTTTTATGGGTACTTTTATTGTATGTTGTTCGAATCTAAGGATGTGGAGTGAGCCCAAAGATACAGGAAGCCTACTGTAGATTAAACTCACCAGCTGGTCCAAAACTCCCCCAAAACTGGCATAGCTGCTGGGGTGATCCCTCTAAATGTAGTTCTGCCTGTCCTAGCAGCCCCACATGCATTTTATTTATTTATTTATTATTATTATTATTATTATTATTATTATTATTATTATTATTGGTCTTCTTGAGACAGGGTCTCACTGTGCAGTTCAGGCTGGCCTTGAGCTCACTTTTGTAGCCCAGGCTGGTCTTGAACTCACACCAATCCTCCTGCCTCAGCCTCCCAAGTGCTGGGATTACAGGTGTGCACCACCACGCCCAGCTCCTACATGCATTTTAACATGGAATGCTGAGGCCCTGCATAAGCTGACCCTGTGGAAAGAGGGGTTGCAAATACATAGTAGTCTGTTTCCTCTGCCACTTCAGGCCACATAGCCTGGTTCAGACCCCAGTGTTTGGCCAGAAACTGACCGTGGCTGCCTAGTGTCCATTGCATAAGAACACTTGAACCTTCCCATTTGGTTGTACCTTGCTGCTTGGTAGATGCAACCCTTGGGCTAGAATCACCAGCCAGAAAAGGTTGATCAGCGCAGGCTCACTGTCCAGGCCTTAGCCAGTCACTCAGGACATAGGGACTAAGTCAGATGTCTGTACACATGGTGTAGCACATATGGCATTGTCTCTGAAGAGTCTGAATCCTACAAGGCAGGTAAACAGTAACTGGTTAAGGCTGGGTGTTTATGTCTATGACTGAGATGTATATGGACATCCAGACACATGTGGCATGATGCCTAATGGGCTGCTGTTAACTATGGAGATGGAAAAGATTCCTCCTCCCCACAGCCTTTCTTGTTTATCTCTAGGGAGACTCAAAATGTAGAGACGGCCCTGACGCCAGGCTGGGGGTTGGTGCTGTTGCCTAGACAGGAAAAACAAGGCTTGGTCCCTGTCGCAGTCTGCTCTGGGCAAAGAACTAGCACTTGCTGACCCAAGAACATTCTTTATTAATGGCATCACCCAGAGCCAGGGGCTGGCCCCTTCCCTGTACAGAAGATCTGTTTATCTTTAGCTGGGTTTCCACTGCCTGAGATTCAGTGAGGCCAGCTTCTAGTTCTTCTGAGGTTGGATTTTGCTGTGTGTGCTGCCCACCACACTGGGGACCTTATGTTGGCAAGGCCTGGGCTTCTTGCTTTACTCTTTCCCCAGCCTACCAGTGCCAACCTCAAGGCCCTCTGTGCCCAGGTTTCCTCCCTGTTCCTGGGGTACATGCAGGTAGAGTTAGCTGCAGGTCCTGTGGGTTGGGCATGCAGGGGAGAGCTGAGTTTCCTACCTTAAAGGCCCAACATGTAGCTATAGACTGTGGTTCTGCCATAATATGTAGGAGTACTGTTACAGATTTGCCCCATGATGCCGCTGTCATTTGTGATTGCTTTAGGAAAATGTGTTCCTAAATCCAACTGGCAGACCAGATTTTAACCGCTCATTTTGTCTGTAAATTGACATTACCTTGAAACTTGAAACAAATTAACTTTACATGCTTCAACTGGGAACATTAAAGGGAATAAAAGGCTGTTTGGGGCCAGGCTTGACTTAAAAAGGAACTGTGAAATAGATGGCACCTGCAGGTTGCTGAGAGGCCATGGATTCTCACTTAGTTTCGTTTAAGGATGGGAGAATTTCAGGCCTGAACTTTTCTCCTAGCATTTAGCCCCGTGTCAAAGCCTAGGGATGTGGCTTTAAGGTCCCAGGTTTGGAGAACACACTTTTGTTACTTGGCAGAAGAGCCATAGATTAGGGTGCACTGTGGGCGTGGAAGAAAGGCAAGTACGTATTTGTGCCCTGCGTGTGTGCCTGTCGCTGCAGAAGGGTTGGAAGGTGGTTCGTGGACGGGGAAGGGACCTGCAGCATCTCGCTCCAGACAATGGCATGGTGTAGCTCCTGAACCATGTCGGCAGCAACGTGCAGAGGGGCCTCTCCACATTGGTCTGGCTGCTCATTCTCAGCCGGTGTGCAACACCTCCCTGGAACATTCCACTGGGTCCCTTGGGCCCTGTTCCTGCTTTTCTTTCACCATCTGATTTGAAAGGTAATTATAGCTACCAGCATTACCTCATTAAAATAGCTTAGACAGCTGGAAAAACCTGTCTGAGGTAGGGCCAAATCATATAGGAAGTAACTGAGTTTAGGGTTCGCTTTTGGATATTTAAAATACGTCTGCTTAGTTTTTAACATTATTCAAACAGTTTTTACAGTTCATCTGGTAAAAATAATGATTATCTTTAAAAAGAATATTAGGTTTTTTTTAGAAAGATCCTACTTAACGTCTTCAGACATTTTTTAAATTCTGCGGCATTTGTCTTTCACAGTGAGTAACCTTTTTCGAGACTGATCATTTTCATGGACTGCTTTTTAATTAAAAAGAACAAAAAGACTGAATGCTTCAGGGAACCAAAATTTCATATAATCCTTTCATTGGTCTCTCCTAGACTAGATGCTCATAATTGAGAAACACTGTGTTACCCCGTAAAGAACCGTTTAGGAGGAAGCAGATGTCAGAGATAGGACCGGTCCCTGTAGACAGGAGGGGAAAGGAAGCTGAACCAAGACTGCCTCACAGGCCTGGGGTCCTGCAGAGGGTAGGGGGTTAGGGCCCTGGTGCATACCCCACCCTTGTGTGTCCTTTTCTTTTCTTTCTTTTTTTTTTTCTTTGGGGTATGGGGATTGAACCCTGGGCCTTGCACATCCTGAACAAGTGTGCATCAGGGAGCTGCGTTCCCACCTCCTCTTCTTTCAATGTTGACTATGAAGAAGTGGTGAGAAATGGTGAGGTGAATGCGTTGTGTGAGGGCCTCCTAGCGAGGCTTGCTGACAGGAGATGTAGTCCAGGAGATGGCAGGAGAGTGGGGTCCAGGATTCTGCTGACAGGGCACAGACACAGGGTCTGTTTAGAGTCTGCAGTGGATTTCCAATCCCCTGCTGCCGTGGCTACAACTCACTTGGGGGAGAAGCTAAGGTGTCGGCCTCCTGGTAACTGCCACACAGGGCAAGCATTGCTGACTCACTGACCCCATTCCTGCAGCTTCCTTAGGAGAGGGCCTTTCTTCTGGCACTTTTCTCTTTGCACTTCCGAGTGCCTGGCTTTGCTCTAAGAATGGACACCATGGAACAGTGTGTTTTTTTCTCATCTGCTCTGGCCTTAGGCTTTTGTGGTTGTACGTTTATTACTGGGTCATTAAACTGTTCCAGTTGCACAATGTCCAGTGAACCAGATAGTCTTTAACCGGAAAGTTTGGAGACTTGGTTTTGTTTTAAACAATTATAGCAACAAGCACCTATTTGTTTTGAACATAGCTCATTTCGAAGTTGTCACCTCAATGATCTGTGCACAGTACAATTATATTGCTGGTACTTATGACCTGTATAGACTGTGCTACATAAGTCAGTACAAGCCTTCCCCAGGCCTTATAACTTCTGACTTATTTTACCTATATTGTCTGCTTCACTAAATAGTCTTAATTCTGCATGACTGTGACCTGCTTTCTATTAAATGTGAGGCAGTGTTCTAAATTAGGGAGTGATAAGCTCTGTTTTATAGGCCTGCACCTGTTTTTAAATAATTTGTTGAAGCCTAGCTGTGTTTATTTGTTTATATGTTACTGCCTGGTTCCAGAGTGCAAGTGTGGAACTGAGTAGCTTACTGTTTGCAAAGCTGGATGCTTACCCTCTGGTAGTGCACAGCAGAAGCTTGGCCTGTGGTCTAAGCTCATACTCTTTTGAGCCTAGCTATTTGCCCAGAACCACTCAGTTCTAATTTGTAGAATTCTGGGAGATCTGATTCATTTAGAACTCAAAACTTCTACTTCCTGAAACATTTACATGTAGGCAATTTAAGCTTTCTGCACTGTGTCTACCCAAATGCTTCCCAGTCTGTTCTTAGATATAGTGAAATTGGAATTGCAAGATCTCAGCAGTACCCTGGGTATTACATTCCCTGAGTGAGGACTTCTTATGGCCTCCAGTGCTGCACTTCAGGGAAGGGTTCCATGTGCATGTAAGATCACTTGCTAGGGGAGCACCAGGTGCTTGGGCACACAGGCTTATGTCCTGTAACTTACCATTATAGCTGCTGGCTACATTTCTATAATTGGAGCCAAAGCTTTCCTGCTCTGCAGGCTTATATTGGTTATACCTACATCTAGTAGGAATACTGAGAAACATTTTTGACTATTAAAAAATGTGTTTAATAAGGGATGGGGAGATAGCTCAGTAGAATAAGTGCTTGCCTAGCAAGTGGAAGGGTCTGACTTCAATCCCCAGTTCTGCAAAAAAAAAAAAAAAAAAAAAAAGTACTTAATAAAAAGTTTAACATGAAAGATGTGCATGACCCAGTTTTTACATTTTGGTAAAACAGGCCATGTGGAGAGGGCACCTGGATTTGCTCCTGAGCCGTCATTTATACTCAGCCCAAGGCTTCCGATGTGCTGTCCCAGTTCCTTCACATTCCCCCAGCTCCAATATTGTTCTTTTGGTCTTCATAAAAGGACCAGATCCCCGTAGAATTCCTTCAACATATTTGCCACCATTTCACTTCAGTGATAAATCCTTGAGAGAAAGCTTGGACAGTAGTGTAGTGTCTTCATGGTGGACTCAGAGCTGCTTCTAAGAAAAAAACTTTAGTTCTATAAAGTAGTTTTTGTTTTTCTGCTGAAAAGCTGGAAGTGTCTGAGTCAAATTTAGAACTTTCACCTAATAAATGGGCTGGTAATGTTACATTCAAGTGAGTTTTTTTTTTTAAAAAATCAACTTGAATAAAGTCTAGTGTAGCTGGGCGTGGTGGCTCACACCTGTAATCCCAGCACTTGGGAGGCTGAGGCAGGAGGATCGTTGTGAGTTCAAGACCAGCCTGGGCTACAAAAGTGCGCTCAAAGCCAGCCTGAACTGCATAGTGAGACCCTGTCTCAAAAATAAAATAAAATAAAAATTAAAAAAATAATAATAAAAATAAAGTCTAGTGTATATTTTATAGAAAACCAGACTTTATAGAAGATGTATTATAGGATTTTTTTTTTTTTTGAATGGTAAGGTGTGGTGGTACACGCATGTAATCACAGCCCTTTGGAGGCTGAGGCAGGAGCATCACTGATGACGAGGCAGTCTGGGCTAAAGTGAGTTCAAGGCCAGCTTCATCTATACAGGAAAATCATGACTTCAGTGCCCCCTCCCAAAAAAAATCAGTTCAAGTTAATTAGTGTGTCCTAATGTTGAGTGTCCCTTATCTAGAATATTTGGGATTAGAAGTATGTATTTTCAGATCTTAGTTTTAATTTATTTTTTATTTTGTAATATTTGTATAGATTTTGTTGGCTGAATTTTGAATTAATGATGCTCAACTTCTCTCTTTTCCCTCTCCCTCTGCTTTCTTACTTTGCTGTGCTCCCTTGTTTTATCTAGATGCTTGCTTGTTACAGGTATGTGTGCTTCTGAAACCAAAAACAGGCTGTTCATTCATTCCGTGGGGATGTGTCAGCATTCACATATGCTTGTTCTTCTGAATGGCCCTCCCTCTTTTATTCAACAAATATTTACTAAATGAATGGTATACATGAACTCATGTGCCACAGATGCTTAGTTTGGCAAAAAAAAAGAAAGAAAGAAAAAGAAACATTATAAAAGCTAAAACTAGTTTAAGAGGTAGATGACAGAAAAATCGTAAGTTGGTACATAATTAAGTGCTACATGAGAATTGCTTGAAATTCCAGTTTCAGCTTGATGCTGTTGAGGTCCTGTGATTAGCATGAATAATAGAATTAATCTGACCTTCACAGAGGTCAGAGGATGAAAGACTTGTATGAAAAAATTAAAATCCAGTGTGACAGATGGCAGAGAATTTTGGATTTCTATCTGGGAGACCAAGAAGCAGAGATTGAGGATAATTTTTGAGTGGGATTAGCAGAAGAAAGACTGCTCAGAGAGGCCTTTGTCAGGTACCAGAGAGGGATTTGCCCAGGTGCCAAGTTGCCAGAAGAGTGGGCACATGGTCCGACCTGCATGCTGTGGCCTGTGGCTTCTGAGACGCATTGTGTGCTAGATACTGTGTGAGGGAGGTCAGGACCAGCAAGGTGCTGGCAAGTCCAAGCCTCCTTCCTCAAAGCCATGGAGAGAACCAACTGGGCTTTAAGCAGAGATGTGACCCACTAAGATGTACATTCCCAGCAGTTCGCCCAGGCAGCTTTGCAGGATGTGGACAAGAGGAGGAAGAGACCAGTGGCCAGGAGGTCGCAGAGCTGAGTGGTGAGCCAGTCTAAGGCTGGAAAGGGAAGAGTGGGGGCTGTGTGAGGTTGTAAAGTGATGAATGAGCCTGTTTCCATTAGATCATGGCTAGCAAGGGAAATCACAGGTTTGAACTTGGCAGCATTCACAAATTAAGCCCTCTTGCATCTGGACTCATGTACCTTGTCCTCTTTACTCCAAGGATGACTCTTGTTTTCCTTTGTCTGTAGCCCCTTTGCTGACCATTCTAGTGTAGCACAAGCACACTTGTCCCCTCTCCTGCATCTTTAGCTTTTCCTGATCACTCTCAAAATCATGTGCTACCTTTCTTTGGTACTTGGATTGAACTCAGGACCTTGTGTGTGCCAGGCAAGCACTTGTGCCATTGAGCTATATCCCTAGCCTCTGTTCCGCTGTTTGTTTCCTCTGCCTTCTTGACAGCCAGTCTTCTCAGAGCACCTTGCTACCCTTGTCATCCCCTAGCCACATCCTCCCAGGGAGGCTCTGTGGTCTTGCTAGTCCACGAGTACCATCTTATGGAACGCCAGGGGCTTCCATGTCACCCCGCCCAAGAGTTTTGGCTGTTATGTGGACTGTCAGAAGCAGTTGTCTAGTGGGTCCTTCTTGAAATGTTTATTTCTCTTGGTTCTGTTCCTGCCTCATTGATAACCCCTGCTTAGTCTTTCCCATCCATCTTATCTGTGAATGTTCCTGGGCTTGCCTCTCTAACCTGGACCTGCTTGAGTCTGGCCACTTGTTCAGCATCTCTGCTTAAATCTCCAGTGGGCTCTCAAAATTAGCATATGTAAGACCTGTGGCTGTTAGTCCCTCCCAACCCCTAACCTTGTTTCTCCCCGATCTTTCTTAGTTATTAGCTACACTTCTACCAGATGCTCAGCATCAAACAATTCAGAATCATTCTTGAGCTCCTGTACTCTCTCCTTTGTCATCCACATTCAGCACCTACACAAATCCTACCAGATTCACCCATTTGCTTTACTTAAGACTCTTAGACCAGGGTACATAATATTACCCCTAGATTTTTGCAAGGTAACCTTGTCACAGCTTCCACACTTGGCAGTCAGAGGGACCCCATCTAACATGTGGGTCATGTGACCTCTGCACGTAGACCTTCTGGTGTGTGCTCATCATCTATACACCTTGGTTCAACCTTCCTTTCCTCTTTCTGAGCATTTTAGCATAAACCTGCAGAGGGCCCCTTAAAGTTAGCATATCCAAAATGTAGCTACACAAACCTCTTTCTCTCTAACCCTGCTTCTTCCCACATATTGCCCAGTTAGTGGAAGTAGAAAACTGCATAAAGTAGGTGATTGGGTGGTTCATTAGACAAACACAGACTAAGGCAGACACAGGTGGAGCTTCGGCATCACTGGGTATCCACCACTGTGGGCAGTGAAAGAAGTGAAGTGCCTTTTACGTTTACTGATCACTTTGGTAGAGCTGAAGAATAGGGATCTTTCCTGGGACTTGGGGAACAAGTACCAACTGGGAGAGTGTATCAGAGAGTCTTGAAAGTTTTCACAGCTTCTAAGCTAGTTGCTACTTCCAGGAATAATTGGTGACTACGGAAATTTGTATCTATGTTTATAAGGAAGTTAAAGCAAACCAAATCAGTAAAGGATGATAAATTAGGGAGTGGAATATGTTGTACTCATTAAGAAGGGCATAGAGACACTAAACTCTGTAGATGTGTTTTCTTTGTGTATGTTTTATGTGTGTGTGTTTTATTTTTATTTGTTTTTAAAGAATTTTTTATTTTATTTATTTTTTCTTGTTTCAGAACTTTTGTTTGTTTATTTATTTATTTTATGGCTGGCTCAGCCTGCCCTCAGGGCAGGGCTGGCGCAGCATGTGGTGCTGGGGATTGAACCACGGTCCCTGCAGCTGCCTAAGCTTTCCTAAGCAGGCGCTTTAGACCACTGAGCCATCCTGCTGGGCCCCATGTTTTCTTTAGAGTGGTAAAAATTAGGTTTACATCTATGGTCATAGACTCAAATACCAATGTATACATATGTTTAGAAAGGAAATGGGACATGTATAGTAACTGGAAATTGACAGTGGTGAGATTGGAAGCCATCATTCGTGTTTGTTTTGCAGTACACATATATTACTTTTTATAATTGAATAAGAAAGAAAATGAAGGCCCCTCTGTACCAAATGTGCCCTATAATTTCCCTTTGGAACTGGAATTTCCTCAGTGTCCTGGTCCCTTCTGCGTTGGTCTCAGCTCCCGCCTTTCTCTGTTTGAGCCCTCCCCACATCCCTGCCCTTGGCTTTGCAGCCACTCCTATTGCAGTCTCAGCAACATCTAACGCACTGATAGGATTTGTCTTGTGGAACCTTGGGGAGAGCATTGAGTGCTTTGTTCTTTTGCGTTGAGTTTACTTTGTGATGACTGTATACAACCTACTGGTAAGTGGATAATGTAATAGTCAATTATTATTCTTTTTTTTGTTTGTTTTGAGACAGGGTCGCACTACATAGTTTAGGCTGGCTTTGAACTTATGGTGATCCTTCTGCCTCTGCCTCCCAAGTGTTGGGATTGTAGGGCTCCCAACCCTCTTTATTTCTAAGTATTTAGTATTTTGTCTGTGCTGCAAAACAGGAATCCAAGAGAAATTCATAGCTTATATTAGCTTATGGGAGAGTAAAAATGCCCCAGATACTCCTTTTGTAGAAATTAAAACTCGTAGTGGTCAGGACTTTTCTTTGAAGGGCGTGGTACACTGTGTAGGTTTTATCTGTTCAGTGAAGCCTTTTAAAACCTTAATTGTATGTCATTACACAAAAGCTAATTAAAACAATAAAAGGCCGGGTGTGGTGGCTCACGCCTGTAATCCCAGCACTCGGGAGGCTGAGGCAGGAGGATTGGTGCAAGTTCGAGACCAGCCTGGGCTACAAAAGTGAGCTCAAGGCTAGCCTCAACTGCATAGCGAGACCCTGTCTCAAAAAGACAAAAAAAAAAAAACAAAAAAAAACCAATAACAAAACACCGCTAGCTACCCTGGAGAAGGACTGAAATAAAGGGTGACACCAAATGTTGAAAAGGGTACAGGCAGCCTGAGCTGTTTTCCACCCTGCTGGTTGAGCTCAGAGGAGCCTGCCAGTTTCTCATTTAACTTCCCATATGGCTCAGTAACCTTGTTTCTGTATCTATCCAAGACACATGAAGTCATACACCCACCCAAAGCACTGTGTGTACTGTATTATTTCCAAAAGCTAGAAACTACCTCGGTGTCCATCAGCTGGTAGGCGGTCAGCAGGCTGGGGCACATCCATGCAGTGTGATACTTCTATGCAGGGGAATAGAAATTGAGTTCTCAGCCTGTTGCCCTGGGTGGAGGAGGCTGACACAGAAAGCTGCCTGCTCTGCTACAGAGCTTCGAGTGCATGACAGATGGAACAGCAAAACTAGAGGGATACAACGTAGCTAGTGGCTGCGCTGAGCCAACTTAAGAGGAGGGAGGTGGGCCATGCTGGGGCTCCTGGGAGTCTTGGGATGATTATCTGTGTACAGCTGTAGTACCGTGACAATTACTCAGCTGTATCCATTTGTCAAAACTCCTAGGACTGTGCATTAAAGGCCAAGCTGTATACTTCATAAGTTATATGTTTTTTTTGTTTTTTTTGTTTTTTTTTTTTTGTCTTTTTGAGACAGGGTCTCGCTATGCAGTTCAGTCTGGCCTCGGGGTCACTTTTGTAGTCCAGACTGGTTTCAAACTCACATCAATCCTCCTGCCTCAGCCTCCCGAGTGCTGGGATTCCAGGCATGCGCCACCATGCTTGTCTCATAAGTTATATCTGAATATGCCTAACTTTAATTTTAAGGGGAGTATTTTGAAATAGGGTCTCACTATATATATAATTCAGCCTGATCTTGAACTCATTATATAGCTCAGGTTGCCCTCAAACTCATGGTGATCCTCCTGCCTCAGCCTCCTAAGTGCTGAGATTACAGGTGTGCCACAATTCCTAGCCTCATTTTAATTCTTTAAGGCAAAAACTTTTTTTTGATGTGTATTATATTCACATAGTTCAAAAACTCAAACTTGAAAAAATACCAGGAAGCTTTATTGCTACCCATACCACCATAATCACTATTTCTTTTCAGGCTCTTGCTATGCAGCTCAGACTCGTGGTGATCCTCCTGTTTCAGCCTCCCCAGCACTGGGATTACTGGTGTGCACCATCACACCTGGTTTCAGTGGCTGGCACAGCTTGGGGCCCGGCACAGCATGCAGTACAGGGAATTGAACCTGGGTTCTTGAGCTTGCCCAGCAGGCCCTTAAATCTCCAGCCTATCTCTCTGGCCCTGCATTTCTTACATAGCTTTTAAGTTTCTCTATATAAGTATAGTAGTGCCCACCCATCTAGTTTCACTTTCTGTGCCTTCAGTTATCCATGGACAACTACAGTATGAAAATATAAAGTAGAAAATTCCAGATACAAACAAGGCCTAGGTTTTAAATTGCACCATTGTGAGAAGCATTGTGTGCTGTCCTGTGCCATCTCACCTAGGAACTGAATCATCCCTTCGTCCGGGGTGCCCTTTCTGCATTTTTACCTGCTGTCTTGACTGGGGCTTTTCATTGCTTCTATCAGATAACTCCAAAATACAAGAGTAGTAAAACTGGCAGTTCAGATATGCCTAAAGCGCTTTGTTAAGGTGAAAAGCTGAAGTACAGTGAGATCTTCGAGAGACACATACTACAGCAGGCGCTTGCCTGGCCAGCACAAGGTTGCAAGTTCCATCCTCTGTCCACACAGCAACAAAGCAGCAGCAGTATAGTATACTGTTACAGCTGTTGTTTTGTCATTAATCTCTTACTGTGCTCCGTTTATCAGTTGAACTTTATTATATTATGTAGGTACAGCCAGTGCCCAACTTGGGTTGACTTGTAGTTTCCAAATTTTCATGGGTTTATTGGGGCATTAATTGCATTTTCCACTTAGGATGGATTTATTGGAACACACCCTCATTGTGAGTCAAGGGGGCCACCTGTGTAGTTGAAAAAGCACAGGAGATGTTTGCTGAGGCTTGGTTCTGTCCGAGATTCCAAGGTATCTACTGGGACTCTGAAAAGTCCCTGTTACCAGCAATAAAGGGCAGTGGAGGCAGGGAATGCTGCCTCCCAGGTGGACAGCTCATTTCCAAGTGGAGTCTTGTGCGTTAACTGCTGAGATACGTTTCAGTTACAGAACTGGTCTATTCTTTCCTTTTTTATAAAGCAGAGCTGAAGAGCATGTGTCAGCATGGGCTAAAAAAATTATGTACTCTAATTTAGAGTTGTGGCTGTTGCTGAGTGTTCGGCTGTTAAGTAAGGAGGCTCTTGTTGGTGTGAGGCAAATTCCTCTTGCAGCAAGACTGGATTCTCATGAAAAGATGAAGCAGCCATCTTGCCAGATATCTGTGGCTTGATCCAAAACCATGGTGAAAGCTTAAAGAATCTTTTAGAAATTTGTTACCATGAAAGACCCATTGTCATTAATTCCGTCTCAGATTTCTCCCCTCCCCCTGACTTGGAGCAGTCTGATCCCATCACTCTTGTCTCCTTCTGGAGCTGTTCTGAAGGTGCTTTTCTGCGAGTGTGTTACTTGTGCTGTCACGGCTGCCTGGCTGTCCTGCATGGGTTATAAACCTTTTCCTTTCCTTTTCATTCTGGGAAGGGCTAGCAGCTGCACGTCCCAGATCTGGGGAACACAATAGAGGACACACATCAGTGGCACTGGGCAGCACCCTTCAGCTTTTTGATCATACTTTGTGTAGACATGTACTGCCAGATATTCTAGAGGCTGAGGCAGGATATCACAAGGAGGGGGATTAGGTAGGATATTTAGGGATCACATGTTTTTGTTTTATTTGGTATTGTTTGCCAGAATTTTATGTAAATTTTGGGACCTTCATAGCATATACAATGGCCATTTCTTTATAGAGAGTACCATTTTTATTTTTATTTTTATTTTTTTTTTTTGTGGGACTGGGGTTCAAACTCACGACCTTGCACTTGCCCAGCAGGCACTTGTGCCTCGGAGCCATCTCCCCAGCTCCAAGAGAGTACCATTTTTAAATGAATGAAACTCAGGGTTGTTTTTGTTTGTTTGTTTTGTTTTGTTTTTTGTCTTTTTGAGACAGGATCTCGCTATGCTGTTCAGGCTGGCCTTGAGCTCACTTTTGTAGCCCAGGCTGGTCTCAAATTTGCACCAATCCTCCTGCCTCAGCCTCCCAAGTGCTGGGATTACAGACATGCACCACCATGCCCAGCTTAAAACTCAGTACTGAGTGAGAAAATATGTTCCTTATTTATTTGTTTATTTATTTATTTTTCTTGTTTCAGAACCTTTGTTTATTCACTCATTTTTTTTTTTTTTTTTTTTTTTTTTTTTTTTTTT
>PVJA010039555.1:0-19082 GCA_004027025.1 Myocastor coypus | reverse complement strand
GGTCTCGCTATGCAGTTGAGGCTGGCCTTGAGCTCACTTTTGCAGCCCAGGCTGGTCTCGAACTCGCACCGATCCTCCTGCCTCAGCCTCCCAAGTGCTGGGATTACAGGCGTGCGCCACCACGCCCGGCCTACCCATGCAGCACTTCTACGTGTTTGTTATGCTCATGAAATGGCTAAGAAGACAGATTAACTCTTATATGATCACACTATGAAGTACTAAATTAATTAATGCTAAATTAGGTCATCTTAGGAACAATGAACATATTTTTAATTATGCATTTATTTATCTTTAAAGTGAAAGTAAAAACCATAGTAGATCTTAATAATCTTAAGTTTATCTTCCAGTTGTACTAATTTCACTTTGACACAACAGAATATCAACACACAGTTTAATTATTTCTCTCTTCAGGAAATGAACACTAGTAATTTAATCTCATAAAACAATGTAATTTCAACTACAATATAATGGCAAGGTCTGTCTTTACAACCATGATTTTGGGATGAGAAAAGTTTCTTCTTCCTTTAAAGCACAATTTTTTTAGGCAAGCCACTGCATGTACATATTATCTTGAAAAACATTTATTCTAGAAACACAGATATAAAACAATAGCCTTTATATTACCAAAGGGGGAAAAAAACGAAAACACACGAAATACTTTCTGCCAGTTTTGACCAGCCCTAACACACTGGTCCTGTTTGAGTGTGAAAGCTTTATTAATGGGGAACATAAAATACATCATATTCCATTCCTGTTTGTCAAATCTGAACCATCTAAAAATCTGGTTTCTGTATAACAACAAGCAAAAATTGGGCAAGTGAGATAGCTCAGCGGACTAAAGCACCTGCTTAGGCAAGCTTGGGCAAGTGCAGAAATCACAGTTCAATCCGTGGTACCACATGCTGCACCATCCCCAGACCAATGGTAGGTTAAACTAGGCAATCTGGGAGTAGTAGCACAAGCTTATAATCCCGGTGGTGGAGATGCTGAAAACAGGAGGATCACTACAAGGCCATGCTACACAGTAAGACCCTGCAACAACCAAATATGTTTTTAAAAAAGAGTAAGTAAAAACATTTCAAAAAGTAAAATTTACAGGACTATCCTGTCTGAGATTTTATCTTATTATTTTAGGGATTAAAATATATTTCCTTTTAATAATGCTGAAGACAGTTCTGGTTGACAGCTGTGTAGAATGCCTTTCATTTTTTCAACTGTTGCTAAGAAATACCCTTAACACCTTCTTAATCAACAGTTCTCAACCTGTGGGTTGCAACCCCAGTGGGGGTCGCATGACCAAAACACAGGGGTCACTTAAAGCCATTCCAAATCATAACTGTAGCAAAATTACAGTTTTGAAGTAGCCACCAAAATTCTTTTTTGGTTTGGAGTCACTGCAACATGAGGAACTGTATTGTGGGGTCACAGCATTAGAAAGGTTAAGAACCACTGTTCTTAATTCTTCAACACTAAACCACAAATTATTTCAAACCTAGTCTTTTAACAATTTCTGTTCCTTGTGTAACTTCACCTGCTAAAGTATTATTTTAAAAATGCACAGAATCCACAGACACCAGGCCAGGCATGGCAGCACATGCCTGAAATCCCAGCACTTAGTAGGCTGAGCCAGGGCTATTGCATATTTGAAATCATTCTGAGCTATCAAGTGAGCTCAAGACCAGCCTAAGCTGTATAGCAAGACCCTATCTCAGAAAGACAAAAAAAAAAAAGACACGAATGTTCATGTTTCCTCTATACTGTTTGTTGAAATGTTACTTCATGATAGTTAGAAGATTTGAAATCAATCAATTTTCATATGAAATTTTCCTTAATTTAAAGTGAGCCATGACAATACAAGCCTCTAATTCCAGCCACCTGGGAGGCTGAGGCAAGAGGATTCCAAGTTCAAGTTTCTGAAAAATTTACTTGTGACCCTTTCTCAAAATAAAAACTTAAAAAGGTATGGAAATAAGTCAGTGCTTTCTGAGCTTAGTACCTGGTACTAAAAAAAAACTTAAACGTTACCTCAAATTGGAAATAGGATAAGCACCTAATGTTAGCGCTATCCATTCAAAGAAAAGCCATAATAATGGATATTTACTCAAGTTAAAATAAAAATATAAAACCAGATTACAACTGTAACCTTGTTCTGAGCTATAGTGAGCTAGTGACCATTAAAAAAAAAAAAAAATCACAGTTGATTCTAACAATGGTGTTAGATTCTAACAATGGTGATTTTTCACAAATCAAGTGCATTCATTTGACTAGTTTTGTGCCTTTCATTTACATTAGCATCCTAATTAAGTCACAACTTCTCCCATGCCACACTGTCTTTTTCTGCTACAGGCCCTCAAAGCTCCGAATCTAACTTTTTTGTTGTTGTTTAATATTATGGCCATCTCAGCCTGCCCTAGGGGTGGGGCTGGCACAGCATGTGGTGCTGGGGATTGAACTGCAGTCCCTGCAGCCACCTAAGCTTGCCTAAGCAGGTACTTTAGACCAATGAGCCATCTCAGCAGCCCATTCAAATCTAATCTTGTATGAGGAGGAAGCAGAAGCGCTAGTCACTCAGTCATGTGCTCCACACATGAGGGCTCTGAAGACCTGCAAATTCTGGCTCATATCTGTAGCACACAAGTCAGTGTGGTCCAAAAACTGCTGCTGCCTACACAGATTTCTCTGACTTGCCCTGAAAAACCACTGAAGACATTCATGTGAGTGCAGCATCCTCACTGCCATCTCACAAAGGGAAATGTAGGAAATGACCAGGTAAAAATAAGAGCCAGAAGTGGTTGGTCAATCTCATCACCAAAACACAATCTCACCACCAAGAGGCACAGATCTTGGACAAATTCTGCACCACCAGAATCTAAACTGGTGTGGAAATCTGAGCTGCTTGTGGGGCCTTAGTAGCACAAACAAGCCAATTCAGTGGTAAGTAGTACTTTTTCTTTTAATACTATAATTTTTTTTAAAAATGTATTTAGTACAGGTTCTCACGATGAAGACTGGACTTGTAGTGATCCTCCCAAGCACGGGGATTACAGACACGCATCACGTGTGGGTTTCAAACCGCCCTGAGGGGTGGTGCCAGCACAGCATGCCGGGGATCAAACCCTGGCTGCTGTGCTCTGCCTAAGCAGGTGCTTTATTTAGTTCACTGAGCTATCTGGCCAGCCCCTGCTAAGGGGTACTTCTAGTAAGTTTTACAGATGAGTATGCCATCTCAGATTAAAACCACTGCTCTATGGATACATAAATGCAGAAGAAAAAATGCAACTATGATAAGTAACAGTACCTAGAAAAATAGCTCCCCTCTTAGTTGAGGTTTATTTTTTATTTTTGGTGCCAAGGACTGAACTCAGGGCTTCCAGTTTGATAGGCAAGTGTTCTACTGCTGAGCTAAACCTCCAGCTCCTAGACATTCTCTTACTACTCATCATAGCTGATTCCACTATTACCGGAGGGCTATCTGAACATATTTTCTATAAAAATTGTATCAAAAGGCATAATCATAAAGTTGAAAAAGGAAAGGACCCATTTTATTTTTTTTCTTTTTGAGACAAGGTCTTGCTACATAGTTCAGGCTAGCCTTGAACTCACTTTGTAGCTCAGTCTGGTCTCAAACCAGCAACAAACCTCCTGCCTCAGCTTCCTGAATGCTGAGATTACATGCCAGCTAGGATTATAAGCCACCATGCCCAGAAGCCAACTTTCTTATCATACTAATCTAGTGAAGTAAGATGTAAAGACAATGGCTTCTGGCACTGCCAACCTGCAATATCTCTTCTAGAGCATCTCCTTGAAAAATTATAAGCTATGTTTAGACTTCTGCTGTGATTTAACCAAGAGGATTAAATGCTCAAGGAAATATTTATATGATAAAGATAAAGAATGTCCTTATTTAGCAGAAAAATAAGGACAATGAATCCCAAATAGAGGGCACATATCAAAGAACCAAGTGAGAGCAGTTATTTTTCTAAGAATAGATATAAAGCTATAAAATTATACTATCTATCTATACCCCACCCACACACATACATAAAATGTATATATATTCAAGCCTAGTGTTTTGTGAGGGCAACTCAGGGAACAATCGGCTTAAGCATAGGTATATGAATAGTACTTAATTACACTGTTAAAATCCCCAAAAGGTCCTAGGATTTGTAAAACAGTTTTTGCTAAAGTCCCTCTAAAGTTCAAGTCACTTCTAGTACCAATGAGAGCTTTCTACAGAAACTGTTGTGGAGACCCACAGGGACATCGGTGCTATGCCAGCAGCCAAGACCCTTCAGGACACCTGACTCACAAAGTAGAAGGCTCTCTGTGGACAAAGAATGCATAGCAAGAACTTACAGAAGCTAACCAGAATTGTCTAGACTCCCTCAAGCTCACATGTACACAGCTAGAATTTGACTCCTCTGCTCCAAAGCAGGGGTTGAGCAGCAAATACCTTGAGAAATCATTCAGAAAATAAATATACGATATTTAGTAGGTAATTAACATCAAAGAGCAATTTCTTTAAAAATCAGGCATTTAAATATGTAATAAGTGATTTCCTTCTCCACCTCTGGCATTCCTCTTTTCATATGGAAGCTCACCTCGCCCTCTTGAAGAACTTCGACCTCTAGGAGCCCCCACCACTGTTCCTCCTCCTCCTCGTCCTGTCAATCGCAGGACAGCCGCACTATTTACAGACATGGAAAAGTTTCTCTGCCAAAAAAAAAAAAAAAAAAAAAAAAAAAAAAAAAAAAAAAAAAAAAAAAAAAAAAAAAAAAAAAAAAAAAAAAAAAAAAAAAAAAAAAAAAAAAAAAAAAAAAAAAAAAAAAAAAAAAAAAAAAAAAAAAAAAAAAAAAAAAAAAAAAAAAAAAAAAAAAAAAAAAAAAAAGAAAAAAAACAAAAGAAAAAGAAAAAGAAAACAAAGAAAAAAATGGATAAAACAGATAAAACTACATGTTACTTCTCCCCACCTCCCCCTGAAACTATAAAATGACATCTAAACACTACCCTACTGGTAATGGGAAACTGTAACAACATGGCACAGGGAGATAAGCTTAACCCTGGCTTTACCTGACAATTTCAAATTAACATTTCAGATCAACAAAACTGACAACTGACATTACACAATGCTAGGTCACTGGGAGATATTACACAAACAAACTAAACACTGTATGTATGTGCACAAAAACAGATTATAGAAGTAATACAGCAACCTTTATAAGGACAAAAATGAAAAGTAATCATAATGTCTGTTCTAAGAGTAACACAATAAAAACCATTTTGACTCATTTTCTTTAACAATGTGAATTACTATCTCCATGTACTGTATGACACAATGACAGAAATCAGGGTTGAAAGAGAAAAGGGCAAAAGAAAGTCTACATAAGATCAACTACCTGAATGATACATCAATGAAAAAGGAGGATTGTTTTTAAAAAATCCCAAACATTCAGTCACTAAGCTACACTTGACAAAATGAAATAGTAGTGGCTGTGCATCCACACGTGAAGGGAGGCTAGAATGTAAAAACATGTCTAATGACACTTCTAGATAAATGGAATAAACTAAGCTCAGAAAAAGGTAAAAGAAGAATTATAAAAGTCATGAAAATTATCAATTAAAAATAATAAAAATCCTGGGCATTGCAAGCAGAATTCTGCAAGAGGGTGTTAAGTTAAGAAAACATTAGCATGCTGTGCCCACCCTGCCCCTGGGGCGAGCGCTGAGACAGCAATTGAGATTGGGCATGGTGGCATGCACCTGTAATCCCAGTTCTTGGGAGGTTGAAAACAGGAGAATCTCTATGAATCAGATCTACATAGTGAGACCCTGTACCGAATACATTAAAAAAAAGAAAGAAAACATTCTAACAGAACCTTACTTACTTGAATCCCTCTACTTTTAGAATCTAAAAGGCAAGCGATCAAACATGCAGAAGTGTGGTTTAATGAGGAAAATATGCCTCAGGCTGAGCTGCAGCCAAGAGTTCTTCCATCTGAGGAGGAGGAAGTAAGCTAGAGTAAGAATCCTTTAACTTAACTCATGTTTCAGTCTTAAGTGATTTCCACTGATTTTCTGCTTTGATTACAAATCAAGTAAATTATGTATACATACATCCCTCTTTTGAGAACATGTAACTGATTTAAAATTTGCTTTCTCTGATTTTTTGAAACATATAAGCATTCTCATTTCTTAATGATTTTATTCAATACAATTTGTTCAAGTAAATTTTACAAATTATCAATGTAAATATAATTATTTTCAGCTCTACATAATTATACCACCAAGTAACTCCAAAATTAAAACACTAGATGTAATTGATAACTGTAAATTAGAGCACTAACTCTGAAAGAAACCTACACACTATATTTTAATAAAACTTAATAAAGAGAAAACTGGTTAAAGTATACACATTCACTTACCTTTGGCAGAGAACAGGGCAATACTCAATAATGACCCTAGGTAATTCTATAATACCATGAAATCCTTAAGTCTAGATAAATAAATACTGAAAAAAATAGAAGTCAGAGCTAACTATACTTCACATGCTAGGAGCTCATACAGCTGAGCTTCTCTAGCTACAAAATTATTACATGTAAACCCAGTGTATATCCCTAAGTGTAGAGAAACACACACACACACACACACACACACACACACACACACACACACACACACACACACTTTTGAGAGAGACAGTGTCTCACTATATAATTCAGGCTGGCCTCAAACTCACTCCGAAATCTACACTGACGTCAAACTCACAGCAATCCTTCTGCCTCATCCTCCTAAGTGCTGGATTACAAGTAGGCTCCACCATACTCAGTTGAAACTTACATATATTAATACACTCTCACATATTACTACTTCACGTGCTAATTGGTATAATCCCTTTGGAAGGCAATTTCACAAAGTCTATTTAGTAAATTAATGTCCTGTAGTACAAAATTTTCATCTACACATAAGTAAATCAGACTTAATTTGAAAGACCTTCAACTGCAGCACTGTTTATAAAGTTAGAAGCCATCTAAATATTAAGCAATAGCAGAAGTACAGCTATGAGTTTGAAGCCAGCCTTAACTACTTAGTGAGACTCTGTCTCAAAAAACAAAAAATTAACTAACTAGGTAATCTAGCTTATCTTTACAAAGAATAGCTGCTTTGTGTGTGTGTGTGTGTGAAACCGGGGTTCAAACTCAGGACCTTGCACTTACCAGGCAGGAAACTTGTACCCCTGAGCTATCTCCCCAGCCCCAATAGCTTTTTTCTTTTTTTTTTTTTTTTTTTAAATGTGAATAGGGTGTAACCACTGGACTTCATTTTTCTTTCCATGTAGCTTATAAAACTGTTTTTAAGGACACAGCCTACAAAAGCAAAATAAAACGAAAAACATATATAGTGAAAAAAAAAAAGAGGCTAAGTTACAAATCAGCTAGGATAGTAGGTCAACCTGATAGCCCAGCAGACTAAAGTGCCTGTTTAGGCAGAGCACAGCGGCCAGGGTTCGATCCCCGACTTGCTGTGCTGATTCTACCATTGGGGCACAACCGAGACAGTGATTGAGAGGGGGGAAAGTGGTGTGCGCCTATAATCCCAGCACTTGGGAAGCTGACAACAGGAGAATCACTAGGAATTCAATCTTTCTAGTGAGACTCTGCAGACACCGTCCTAAATACAGAAAAAAAAAAAAAAAAAGTCAGCTGGGGAGACAGCTCAGTGGCATAAGTGCCTGCCTGGTGAGCACAAAGCTCTGAGTCTGATCTTCAGTACCAAAAAATAAAAACAAAAATTTTGAGTTTGCAATTTTGTATAGCTATTTTAAAAAAGCAGAAACTTTCTTAGCTGAATCACATGAAACTCTTAATATTCAATCACTTAAGTCACGCTGTAATTTTTTAGGATCAACCTAAAGACAGGAATACAGAACATGGCTGTCGTTAAGAGTGTAGAGGTCAGATTGCCTCAGATTGCACTGAAGTTCCCTAACTCAATTTCTGTGTAATTCACTTTCCTTATCTATAGGTAGGGGTAATATTTTCATGAATGTTATGAGTCGTTGCAAGCACTCATATTAAGTTTCAAGTTCTTAAAACAGCTAAGGACTGATGGAGGGACAGACAGCTAAGTATTTGCTATTAACCCCATTAACAGAATGGAACTCCTAGGATAGAATGTTACCATTTCTGGCTAGAAAGTGGTTAAAAGAATATATAGATGGTGGGCTGGCAAGATAGCTCAGCAGTCTGAAGCGCCTGCTTAGGCAAGCTTAGGCAACTGCAGAGACTGCAGTTTGATCCCTGGCACCACATGCTGCACCAGCCCCGCCCCCAGGGCAGGTTGAGCTGGCCACAATATAAAGTTTAAAAAATAAACAAATAAAATAAAGCACAAATATTTTTTAAAAACAAAGTTTTTTTTTAAAAAAAGAATATATAGATGGTGAAAGATGGTTTAAACACTAGTGAAGGGAGCAAGAAAACAAATAGTGGTTACTCTTAAGAAAGAGTAACAAGCAGCTAAGTTTAGGTGAATCAAAGATTTGCTTTCATTATATGTATTTTCTGGGTTTCTTATGTGTACGTACATATATATTCAAAAATGTATAAATTAAATAATGTTCTTCAATGTAAAATAAATGTAAGAAAGAGTAACAAGCAGCCAAATTTAGGTGAGTCAAAGATTTGCTTTCATTATATGTATTTTCTGGGTTTTTTATGTGTACTTACATATATCTTCAAAAATGTATAAATGAAATAATGTTCTTCAATGTCAAATAAATGTAAGAAAGAGTAACAAGCAGCCAAGTTTAGATGAGTCAAAGATTTGCTTTCATTATATGTATTTTCTGGGTTTTTTATGTGTACTTACATATATCTTCAAAAATGTATAAATGAAATAATGTTCTTCAATGTCAAATAAATGTAAGAAAGAGTAACAAGCAGCCAAGTTTAGGTGAGTCAAAGATTTGCTTTCATTATATGTATTTTCTGGGTTTTTTATGTGTACTTACATATATATTCAAAAATGTATAAATGAAATAATGTTCTTCAATGTAAAATAAGTGTAACAATCTCACAGCAACTACTTACAATTATAGGGCAAATAAATAGAGACATGAAAGCTAAGGACGTAACTCGGTAGTATGGCACTGGTCTAGCATGCAGGGGGGCCCTCCCAACTGAAATGAATATTCAACGAGAGTGTCAAATCAAAAGAATCAGAAGATCACTGAACAAAAACCTCAGCCTACAAAAATGTATGTAAATAGATACAGCAAAAAGAGGCAGAGAACTTTATAAAAATAAAATATCTATGGTAACAAGAAAATTTAAGACACAGCAAAAGAAGCTGCTTTAGAGATGTTTATCTCTATCTACCATGGGTACTGGAAGAAATAGTACACAGAACTCAATTCTAAGATCTACATAATCTCTGAAGGAATAACTTGACCATTCCAAGCACAAATATCAAAATTTTAATGACTTCTTAGGCTAGTTCAAGCACTGTGCTTTTCTACCATGTTTCAAAGTATCAAAATCTAGCAAGGAGTATCACAAAATACTACATGATGCCACTTAATCCTTTCATGACTAATGTTCTAGTCATTATGTTATGTTACATATGTTATGTTACATTCTGTTATGGGAACACCCATAACACAGAACATGATAAATTTTCTTTTTTAAATAAAATAAAATAGTAAAAAAAAAAAAGAGGGGGGCATTATAAATGATGCAAAAATTTCATTCAACAAGGTTAATATAGGCATTCAACAGTGGTTGCTATACTGCATATTACATTAAAATTAGTAAACTGATTTTTTAAAATGTTGTAAGAAATTAAAAAGAAAAAATTAAGAATAAAAAAATCTTAAGTATTAATTGCTCCTTTCAAAAGATCAGCAGAAATCAGCAGTATAATTATCTAAATTATCCTGCCTATATGCATGCCTTTTTCCCTTCTTTCTTTTGTCCTTTTTCTCATCCCACTGTTTCCTTCCCAAGAACAACTTTTCCTTTCACAGTTATCTACTATACCTTTCAGATTCTCACACCAGTGAGACAATATGGTGTTTAAATATGCAGATCTGATGTATGTCTAGTTGCATTCACTTATAAAAGTCTTGAACTGATCTTTTTTATAACTGAGTAATACTCCATGTGTATAAAAGTAGCACATCTGTTTTGTCCATTCCTTAGTTGATGGGAATCTGAGTTGTTTCCAAGATTTAGCTATGACAAAGTGTGCTGCTATAAACATGGGTGTACTTATCACTGTGGTATGACAATTTCAGTTATTTTAGAAAAATACCTAGAAGGGAAATAGCTGACTTGAATGGGACTTCCAATTCTAGCTTTTTGAGGCATCTCCATACTGATTTCCATAATGGTTGTACCAATCTGCAATAGTACCAACTGTGGAGAAAAGTTCCTTTCTCCCCACAGCCTCTCCAGCATTTGTTATTAATTGACTTTTCCATTTTTTTTTTTTTTAAAATGTCTTTACTACAGGTCAACAGGGCCTCACTACACATATTGGACTTATAGTGATCCTCCTGTTTTCAGCCTTCCAAAAGCTGGGATTACAGGCACATGCTACCACGTCCAGTTTCAATCACCATTTCAGTGCCCCCTGGGGATGGGGCCAGCACAGCATGCCTGGGGATGGAATCCCAGTTCCTGATGAGTTGACTTCTTGATGATAGACATTCCTTCTGGCCCCCAGGATGGTTTATCAGTGTTGTTTTAGTTTGCATCTCTTGAATGACCAATGAAGTTGAACATTTTGTCATATATTTGCCATTTGCATTTCTTCACTAACTGATTTCTAAAAATGATTGGAAAGAAATGATCATTATTTGCAGATAACATAATATTGTATATAGAAGATCTCAAAAGCTCCAAGAGATTTGTAGATTCAATAACTAAATTCAGTAGTGTAGCTGGATACAAAAGCAATACTCAAAATTTTATTTCATTTGTTCATTCATCTCAGATGCTCATTTTTGGACTGGGTCTTTGAATTTTATAGGCCTGATTTTTAAAAAAAATTCTATGTTCTAGATAAGAGTCCCTTGTCGGACAGTTAGCTATAATTTTTTCCCAATTCATGGGTTTTCTTTTTGCTCTGTTGATTTCTTTTGATGCAGAAATTTTTCAAAAAGGTAAGATTAACTGTTGATTCTTCAAAGTACTTCCCTGTAGTCTGATTTTTGTTCATAAACTCTGTAATTATCCATATGTCTTCAAGATTTCTACCTTTTTTTTCCCCCAGAAGATTTAGTGTTTCAGTTTTTTGTTTTCTCTTTGTTGTTTTTTCTTGCTATGCAGTTCAGGATGGCCTTTAACTTACTTTTGTAGCCCAGGCTGTTCTCGAACTCGCACTGATCCTCCCACCTCAGCCTCCCAAGTGCTGGGAATACAGGCGTGAGCCACCATCATAGTGTTTCAGTTTTAATACTTAAGCCTCTTAGCCATTTTGACTGTAGTTTTGTGTATGGGGATAGGCAAGGGTCCATTTACATACTTTGACATGTGGGAAAGCCAGTTTTTCCACTTATTAAAGCAGCTATCTTTCTTCCAGTGAATATGCCTAGCCCTTGGGAGTACATTTATAGTTGTGTATGCATCTTCTAATCTTTTATACTGACCCTTGGGTTGTTTTCTTTGTTTATGCCAGTACCATGCTGACTCTACCACAGTAGCTTTGCAGTATAATTTCAAGTCACAAATTGTGATGCCTGCTGCCTTTCCTTTATTACCCAGGATTGCTTTTTTATTATAGTCTCTTCTGGTTCCAGATAAATTTTAGGAATGCTTTTCTAATATGGGAGGTATAGTAATTTTTTTCTTTTTGTAATGGTATTTTAATCAGGATTGCACTGAGTCTACAGAACAATTTTTGGAGTATGGCCATTTGTACAATGTTGGTTCTTCCTATCCAGGAGCAAAAACTATCTTCACTTTCTCAAATCCTCTTTTATTTTTATTCGGAGAACTACAATTTTCACTATATAAATCTTTACTTCCTTTCTGAGATTGATTTCTACTTCATTTTTGGGGTGTTATTGTGAAAAGCATGGTTTCCATATTTTCTCAGTGTGTTCATAGTTTGTGTACAAAAATCTAATGATTTTGAGTATTGCCTTTGTATCCAGCTACAGACTGAATTTGGTTATTAAATCTCCAAGTCTTCTGGTGGGAGTTTTTGGGGTCTTCTATGAATAGTATTATGTTATCTGCAAATAATTTCATTTCTTCCTTTCCAATCATTATTCATTTTTATCTGATCTAATTACTCAGGCTAATGTGTCCAGAGTAATGACAGTGGGCACCCTTTTCTTGCTCCTAATTTTAAAGTGAAGGCATTCAATTTTGGTCCCTTTAGTATGATGCTGGCTGTTGACGGCTTTTATCAGGCTGAGGTAAAGACCATCTATTCCAACTTTTTGTAGGATTTTTATCAGAGTATTGAATTTTTATCAAAAGCTTTTTCTGGGGCTGAGGAGATATCTCAGCAGTCTAAGTGCCTGCCTGGCAAGGACCCAGACTCAATCCCCAGTACCATGTGTCATGCCAGCCCCAGAACCACAGGTGTGCTGTGCCAGCCACTTGGTGATGCATGCCTATAAACCTCATGCTGGGGAGACTGAGACTAGAGGATCACTATGGGTCTGAGCTGCATAGCAAGACCTTATACCACATACATACATACATACACACATGATTTAAAAATAAAAAGGTTTTTTGTGTCTATTTAGATGATCATGTGATTTTTGTCTTAGGCTCTGTTGATGTAGTGTATACATTTATGGATTTGAGTATACTGAACCATCCTTGAATTCCTCAGATAAATCCCACTCAGTTGTGATGTATAATCTTGATGATCTGCTGTACTGTTTGCTAGTATTTAATGAGATTTTTACATCTATGTTCATTAGAAAGATTGTAGTTCTCTTTTTTGGGTGGATTCTTCTCTACTTTGGGTATCAGAGTAATACTTGCCTCCAGAAATGTGTTTGGGAGAATTGCTTCCCTTTCAATTTTATTGAAGAGTCTTAAGAGTTGATATTGAATCCTCTCTAAATTTCTTGTAGAATTGAGCTGTGAATCCATCAGCACCTGGGCTTTACTTTGTGTATATGTTTTTTTATTACATTTTCAATTTCACTGACATTGGGTTATTCAAAGCTTTTATATCTTAATTTAGCTTTGGTAGTGTACATGTCTCTAGGATTCTATTTCTTGATTTCTATCCTATCATAGTAAAGATTTTAAAAATAGGTATTGATGATCTTTTGAATTTCTATAGGGTCTGTAGTAATTTCACCCTTTTCATTCCTTATTGGGTGAATTTGAATTTTTTCTTTCCTTTTCTTGATAAGGTTGGCGGTGACTTTATCAATTTCATTTATTCTTTGAAAGAACCAACACTTTGACTCATTAATTCTTTGTATTGTTTTGTTCATCTCCTTTACATTTCTGCTCTGATATTTATAACTTCCTGCCTTCTTTGAGCTTTGGGCTTAACTTGCTCTTCTTTATCTAGGAGCTTTAAGTACAGCATAATATTGTTTATTTGAGAGCTGGGGTGCTTGCCTGGCAAACCAAGGACCTAGGTTCTATTCCCAGAACAGCATGCCATGCTGACCTCATATGCCATGCTGGCCCCAGAACCTGGCCAGCCATGGAAACCCAGCATGGTGATGTAGGCCTATAACGTCAGCATTGGGGAACCTGAGACAGGAGGATCACTATGAGTCTGAGCTGTGTAGGGAGAGCCTGTACCAAATAACTAAATATATATATACATACACACACACACACATATATATATACACATATACATATATTTTAAGTTTATTTGGACTTGCTTTCCTTATATGAGAATTTACTGCTTAAATTTCTTGACTAAAACAGCTTTCAGGCACTTAGCTGTGCTCGGAGGACACTGGATCTGAGTGGCCTAAGGTGTGAAACTTGGAACCATCATGCAATGTTAGTCAAACTCTAGCCCTAGCTTTGGGGACTCTAGGGGCCAGGCACAATCAGTCTCTCAGACTTGAACTAATGTGAAGCTCCAGGGCCCATTAGGGCCTCGCATTAACACCCAATCAGCAGCCACAGCACAGCAAGAACCATATAGTCTATGTGAGCAACTGATGCCACCTAGAAGTACCAGAAGTGTGGGCCAACGGAGATGTTACAACTCAGACAGCAGTGCAGCCTGCACTGAGGTTCAGTGTCGGAGATCATACCAATCATAGTATTTTCTGGACAAACCCAAGTCCTAATGGTGGTAGAGAAAACAAAGGGGAATTGCTAGAAGCCATCAAGCAGGACAAGTTTAAGCAGATGAAAGTTATCCATTGGTGTCCAAGACTCTGGGTGGGGTTGGCTTACTTTTAATAAGGAGTAGGGGGGGGGCCCAGCAGGATGGTTCAGTGGTTTAAAGCGCCTGCTTAGGAAAGCTTAGGCGGCTGCAGGGACCACAGTTCCATCCCCATTACCACATGCTGCGCCAGCCCTGCCCTGAGGGCAGGCTGAGCCAGCCATAAAAATAAATAAACAAAAATTCTGAAACAAGAAAAAAAAAATAAATAAAAAATTCTTTAAAAAAATATTCACTACTCTGCCTGCCGGGCGTGGTGGCGCACTCCTGTAATCCCAGCACTTGGGAGGCTGAAGCAGGAGGATCGATGCAAGTTCGAGACCAGCCTGGGCTACAAAAGTGAGCTCAAGGCCAGCCTCAACTGCATACTGAGACCCTGTCTCAAAAAGACAAAAAAAAAAAAAAAAAATATTCACTACATTTAAAAAAAAAAAAAAAAAATAAGGAGTAGGGGCACTTACAGATTGCTACCTATTCTAACCAGGATCCACTTCAAGAAACAGCCCTTACCCCACTGCTAAGGACTGACATATGGGAATATGCTTATTACCTTCAGTATAAAAATGTTCAACTTGATTATCTAAAAGCTATTTAGAATGTAATCAACTGGGAGAATGTAATTGAAGGACACATGCTTATAAAAAGTAAATCATTACCATTATCAGTATACTGAATGTTAAGCTCTTTATGACTATTATGACTATTTTTATAATAGCCTAGAGTGCTGCGAGATACTAATAAGCTGCTATACCATAGCATTTGTTGATATTGCTTACTCACTTGTTTGATAATTTAATGTTATGAATATTTTCTTTTTTAAAAATATATTTACCATAGGGTCTACAAAGTCTTACTACACAGATTGGACTCATAGTGATCCTGTTTTCAGCCTCCCAAGCTCTGGCATTGCACATGTGCATCACCACCTCCAGTCTCAGTCACCATCTCAGTATGTTGTAGGGGTGGGGCTGGCACAGCACTCCAGCCCCTGTGCCTGCCTAAGGTGCCTTAGTCCACTGAGCTATCTAGCCAGCCCTGTGATAAATAATTTACTTTGAAATTTTATTATTAGGCAACTTTGAAAACAATAAGTACTTGATGTGATTAAACTATTTTTAAGAGAGCAACAGTTACAGGGCTGGCCACATAGCTCAGTGGATTAAAGTGCCTACAAGCAGGCGCAGGGGCCAGAGATTGTATGCTCAGGCCTGCTAGCCTCCTGAGCCAGTAATTAAGACTGGACATAGTGGTGTGCACCTGTAATCTCAGCTCTTGGGAGGCTGTAAACAGGCAGATCAAAGTCTGACTTAACAGTGAAACTCTAAACACCCTGCAGACCCTTAAAAAAAATTATAAAAAGAGCTATAGTTGCTAGGTTATTGTTGTTATAACATCTTCAAAACTATTTCAGAGTTTTGGGGCCTGCAGGGAAGCCTTTGTAATCCTGTTCTGTTAGTCACAGAAAATCTAATCTTTTCCTCAGCTGACTCACTTTTCTTTTGAATAGTGCTCTTTCTGTAGATAATTTTTTGTCTAGTGGTACTTCTGGTAGATACCTCCTAGTAGGCCTTTATGTAGGCATATGTCCACACACAACTGCCATATTATTCAAAAATATGAATTTTAGGGCCAGGGACATAATTCAGCAGCATAAGCACCTGCCTGGCAAGCACAAGGTCCTGAGTTCAATCCCCAGTACCACAAATAAAACAAAATGAAGCTGGGGATGTAGCTCAGCATAATAAGAGCCTACTTGGCAAGCACAAGGTCCCTGGTACCAAAAAAAAAGAGCAAGAGAGGGGAGGGGAGGGGAGGGGAGGTGACTGAAACTTGTGACTGGGATTGAAGCTCATGAGAAAAGCTCTTTCTTGCTCCATACAAAAGCTTGGGTTTGATTCTCAACATTGTAGATAAATCAATTTTTCTTTAAAAAACCATGTAACTTGATTAATAATTGAAAACTGCTTTATTATGAGGAAATAATTATATACTTGGGTTTTTCTGGAAGCAGAAATGCAAAATCTTAACATGAATTTTGTTCTTAAAAAATATAGAAATATGAATCATGCAAAAATGCTCAAGAGATGCATATAAGGACCTGGTGATTAGTAACATCAGGAGTGGGAACTGAGCCACAAGGCATTCTGATGGCACTTCTGCTCTCAGGACCATTATCCCTGTCATGAAAACTGGGCCAGGGATACATACTCCTTTCCCAGTACAGGCAGGTATCTATCTCTGGACAAGGTCAGCAGTACGTCTCTTCCCAGCCCTCAAAACATTTAATTTTCAAAGATAAATTCATTACTTATTCTGCTCTTTATGCTATTTTGTTTTGTTTTCTTTTAAAGCCACTGTAGAAGTTTTACATTACTTTTCAACACAGGAAAAGTGAGGGGGCTCTCGTGTTAGCTCAGCGGTTTAACTGCCTGCATGGGAAACCACGGTCAGCCACAGGGGACAGCAATTCGATCACCAGGCCCACCCTTAAGGCAGCCTGAGATAGCCAGAAACATGATTTTTTTTTTGGTCTGTTTGAGACAGGGTCTCACTATGCAATTCAGGCTGGTCTTGAGCTCACTTTTATAGCCCAGGCTGGTCTTGAACTTGCACTGATCCTCCTGCCTCAGCCTCCTAAGCACTGGGATTGCAGGCATGTTCCACTATGCCCAGCTCCACAAAATAAATAAATAATTAAAAAAAAAGAAGTGAAGGCTGTTAAAATAAAAAAAGCCAGCTTTCATAGCATCCCACAGGTTCCAGTAAAATGTATCTGCACTTTTGTTTTATTATAAACATTGTCTAATTTTTTAAATTTTATTTGTGACCTACTGATTGTTTAGGAGGGTATTTAGTTTTCTTGTGTTTATGGAGTTTTTGCTATTTCTTCTCTCAATAATTTCCAGTTTCATTGCATTATGGTCAGATAATATGCATGGGATAATTTCAACTCCTTTCCATCTACTTAAGCATGTTCTATGGTCTAGTTTGGAGAACATCCCATGTGCAGATGAGAGGAATATATATTCTAACGCCACTGGATGATACACTGTGTTAGGTCTACTAAGTCCATTTCTTCACAAATTTGGTTTAGTTCTGTTATTTCTTTTCCTGGTTTTTTGATTATTTGATCTATCTCTTTGTAAAAAGGTATGAAAGCCCCACAGCACAATTATGATGTCGGTCATTTGATTTCTCTTATCTGTTCAAAATTTGTCTTAGTTGGATGATCCTACATTTGATGCATATGTATTTATAACTGTGATCTGTTTATGCAATGACCTTCTTTATCTCCTTTAATCACTCTTGGTTTGAAGTTGACACTGTTAGCAACCAGAATAGTTACCTCTGCTTTTTTCTGGGCTCCCATTACATACAAGTATTGTTTTCCATCCTTTGATGTTCATCTATTAATTATTATTTCTTCTCCTCCTTCTTCTTCGTCTTTTGGAGATGGCGTCTTGCTACACGGTTCTGGCTAGCCTTTGCAGCCCAGGTTAGTCTCAAACTTGCAATGATCTTCCTGCTTCAGCCTTCCAAATTCTGGGATTACAGGTGTGTATTAATTTCTTTTTGAGTTAAATGTGTTTCTTTTATGTAGCACATTGTTGGATTAATTTTTTTTCCTCTTTTAAGTTTTTGTTCCTCAAATTTTTCTAGGTATCAAATATAAATTTCATTCAAATATTCAAAAAATTGCGATTTTCAGCATTAATGGTTTGATAGGTTCAAAAATAAGTTACCAATTACCTTCTGTGGCTACCATGAAAACTTCCCACCCTTGCATCAAGCCCCTCGTAAACTTAGAAAAGATCTATTCCATTAGTCATTGTAGGACTAATTTTGGCATGTATATGTAATATGTATCTTATTTATTTATTTATTTATTTATTTATTTATTTATTTATTTATTGCAGAACCAGGGATCAAACTCAGCACCTTGCACTTGCCAGGCAGGCACTTGTGCCCCTGAGCTATCTCCCTGGCCCCTCTAATTTTATTCTTACCCAAATTTCTAACCAATTGTTGCTGGTGAGTTGTTGTCAACCAAAAATTCCCAAGCAACATTTGTTTGACTACTTTTGATTTTTCCAGGCAATTTATGTGTCCACTTAGTAATACTAATTTCTTAGAAATGTTATAGAATGTTTCTGATTTAGTTATTCCATTAATTTATATTATACCAGGCCAAGGATATAGCTCAGCATCACACTGCTTGTCTGGCAAGTGCAAGGCCTCGAGTTTGATTTCCAGTATAAGAAAATAAATAAATAAATAAATAAATAAATATATATATATATACATATATATATAATATATATATGTATATGTATGTGTGTGTGTGTGTGTGTATGTATATATATATATATATATATATATATATATATATATATGCATACACCATGTTTTGACAACTAGTATCAAGCCATCCTCTTCAATATTACCCACTTTTCTGGCCCAAGCAGTCTCTAAGAAATCTAGGAAAACACTTAAGAAAAAAGAAAAATTTAAAGTAAGTATAAAAAGCTAGAGCCAGGCGTGGTGGCTCACGCCTGTAATCCCAGCACTTGGGAGGCTGAGGCAGGAGGATCGCTGCGAGTTCGAGACCAGCCTGGGCTACAAAAGTGAGCTCAAAGCCAGCCTGAACTGCACAGTGAGACCCTGTCTCAAAAAGCCAAAAAAAAAAAAAA
>PVJA010039554.1:0-19085 GCA_004027025.1 Myocastor coypus | reverse complement strand
TTTTTTTAAATTTTATTTATTATTTTTATTCTTGTTTCATAACCTTTGTTTATTCACTCCTTTTTTTGGCCGGCTCAGCCCACCCCCCAGAGGGCAGGGCTGGTGCAGCATGTGGTGCCGAGGATTGAACCGTGGTCCCTGAAGCCTCCCAAGCTTTCCCAAGCAGGCGCTTTAGACCATTGAGCCATCCCGCCAGGCCCCAGAAATTATTTATTCTGCAAAATTTCCAATTCTAATCTTTTCATCAGTCATACAAATTCTCAAGAATCTGATCAGTTGTATCTTTGACCGGAAGGTTTTGCTTTCTATGCTCACGTTTACTAGTGATAGTATATTGAACAAAAGATCTATAGGAGAAAAAAGTACCAACCTCAATGTATTTGGTACAGAGTCTCACCACACAGTTCAGACTCCTAGGGACCCTCCTGCTTTCAGCCTCCCCAGTGCTTGGATTAAGGCATGGGCCATCATTCCCAGTTTTCAGGGGCAGGCATGGCATGTGTGCGTAGAGGTAGGGCTGGTGTTGCATGTGGTACAGGAGGTCGAACCTGGGTCCTTGTGCTTGCCAGGCAGGTGCTTAGACTGCTGAGCTAACCCACCAACTCTCTTATTAGACTCATAAAAGAAAACTCAATAGAAATAGAATGTCAGGAATACAGGTTCTCTTCAATATTTTCTAGCTAGTTTTTCACATGGAAACCCTGGCATCCAGTATGATGAAGTAATTTGCCAAAAGCACATACTTAAATGTTTTGGCATGAAAAAGTTCACTTTTTACTACACTAGGCATTATAAATGATTCAGTGGTAGAAATATATTTTTATTATTCAAGAATAACATTTGAAATGAGTGAACAGTATTTCTGGTTATGAGAACATTTGAACTCTAAGACACTAAGAGAAAACCTTAAGAGAGAGTAGTAAATAAATTGTAGTTGCGGGGAGGCAGATTTTTCAAATTGAAATTGATGAACTAGAAAGAAAAGAGTATGGCCAGCTGAAAGGAGAAAAGGGTATGTTTTGATGGTTTGTCTTGCTGCTGTTTGTTTTGACAAAGGAATGTCACAAAGTGAGATGTACGACCTCATTGAGAGGCACTCCAGAGCCAGATTACAGTTTCAGTAGATTAAACTCTAGTTGGTAAATCTAATGTCTGGAATAAAGAAAAAAACAATAGGGCAGCCTTACAGGGAGTTTCTATTGATGAAGATAATGGTCATCTTTAATTTTGGGATTATTTTTGTAATAGCAAATGTACAATGTTTGTCATTTTAATATACTTTATGATAGAAAGAATTGCAATTAGACATGGCATCTGCAATCCATCAAAGCTTGTGACATTTGTCAGATAAATTACGTGTGTGAGGGGCCCGGTGGGATGGCTCAGTGGTCTAAAGTGCCTGCTTAGGAAAGCTTGGGCGACTGCAGGGACCGCGGTTCGATCCTGGCACCACATGCTGTGCCAGCCCTGCCCTCAGGGCAGGCTGAGCCGGCCATATAAATAAATAAACAAGCAAAAGTTCTGAAAACAAGAAATAAATAATAAAATAAAATAAAAAATTACATGTGTGGGAGACATTCTCTGTGTATTGTCCTTACGGACCTCAACTGAATGACACGCCTTACCAGTGAAGCCTTTACGCATAACATGCTATGGGGACTGCAATGAGCTCAGGGAAACCCACCTTACTGCGTGATGCCACTACGTTTCCAAGCATGCGCTGCTGTAAGGAGAAAACCTACACAACAAAGAATTAGCCTGGCATCTGAGTCCAGGTCCCCCTCAGTAAGTCATGCCACAGTACAAAAAGGCAGGAGAAGCCCCCAAACCGAAAAACTGTATGCGACTGATGATGCTTAATGATCCCTCTCTCTCTTCCCCTCTCTGTCTCTCTTTGTCTCCCTTCCTCTCTCTCTGTCTTTCTCCCTCTTGTGTGTGTGCTTGCTTGTAGAGAAAATACTCATTTAATTTGTATTTAAATTCTATCCATCTTTAAAAGTGCAGTACATTAATAAACATCAAGCCTATTTCATCGTAAACCAATAATATTCTATGACTTAGCTTAAAGATTTAAAGGGTAGTTTATATAAAAACACAAATATTATTATCTTTATTCAAAAAAATTCTAGAACTTAAAACTTAGCAAATAAAGAATGTCGATGCCTACAAGCTATGACCTTTTGGTGGTTCCTTGGCATTGGGGAAAATCAGGAAGCTGGCATGAGCTAGTCCTGACTCTGAGGCTGGTAGCAGAAGAATTGGAACGTGAACTGTGCTGAGCGTTAATCCAGGGATTCCAGTCCAAGGACACTTCTTTTTTTTAATCACTTGTATTCTTTTAAGCAACATTAAACCTTAGACTACACTTGTCCTTGTTAATTTATGCAATTATGCTAATTAGACTCAAAATGGCTACTTTATTTATTTATTTATTTATTTATTTATTTGTCTTTTTGAGGCAAGGTCTCACTATGCAGTTCAGGTTGGCCTTGAGCTAACTTTTGTAGTCCAGTTTGATCTCGAACTCGCACTGATCCTCTTGCCTCAACCTTCCAAGTGCTGGGATTACAGGCGTGTGTCACCATGACCGGCTCAAATGGTTACTTTGAAATGTTCTGAAAAGTTTCCTTCCTGCACCTATTAGGCTATGGGAATATGTGTATCCACTATCACACCATA
Source organism: Myocastor coypus (assembly GCA_004027025.1). Classification (NCBI taxonomy): domain Eukaryota; kingdom Metazoa; phylum Chordata; class Mammalia; order Rodentia; family Myocastoridae; genus Myocastor; species Myocastor coypus. Next base: position 16,406 of record PVJA010039554.1, on the reverse strand, counting down.
CCCAAGACCTAGCACTCCCTACATGCAAGGCCTAAACTGGTCACTGGACAGAAATTCTGAAATAGAATTGAATAGTGCAAGAAAAGGAACTAAGTGAGGTGCTCAGAAAGATTTACTGAACCCCTAAAGGAGAAAAATTATTGAAAATTAAACACCTAAGAAGAAGGAGAGGGCATTAAAAGACATTAACCTCCCAGTTTTCCATTGCTGGTTACACATTTGCTTCTGAGCCTAATTATGGAAACAAATACTTCAGCTGCTGCACACTGGACTATGTGACCCTGCTTTGCACTCTCTTCCTGCTTTCCGCAGTTAATGCCCAGTAAAAGGAATGTCCAAGGGAACTTTCAGCAAAGATGGAAAATTCTACCTGTGTCATGCCCAGTGCCTTATCGCTTAGCTATGTGTAGCTGTTGAGAACTCGAGCTATGGCTAGATGGGAGAACTAGCCATCTTTAATTTCACTTAATTTGTTTTTTTTTCTAATTTCAATCCATTATAAAGCAACTAGTCACACTTGATTGATGACTAAATTCAATAACACAGATCTGCCATGGATGTCAGTACACACTGTGAGACCAGAGGATGGCTCCTGGGACAACTTAGTGGCTCACAATAACACATGCCTGAGAAAAGCAATCGCCCATAACATGGTCCTAACTTTCAAAATTGACTTTTTATTTCCTGGAGATTTAATGTATCTTTTTGATAGATTTCTTTTGTCTATGATTTGCATGTCCTCGCACCAGAACTGAAAGCAGAATTCAGCTGCCTCGTGTTGAACACAATCTTTCCTCTTTCTGGGATTCAGTTTCCTTAGCTGTAAAATGAAGTCTGTGCACTTCATCCATTGTTTTTGTTGCTGCTGTGGTGGTGGTGGTGGTTGCTGGCAGTTGTAGCTATCCAGAGCAAATTCGAGTGGGCTCTTGGGAAGAGCATGCATACGCGATGGCTGATCTCTTCCGTCAGTCCCCATCTCCATCAGAATCTCCTCAGCTCTTTTGCCTCTGTCCTTCTGGTAATCTCTCGCTGGTCCATGAATCAGACAGTTTCTCTTGCTTGACAGCTTTATCCCTCTGGGTCCATGCTCTCCAGAAGTCCATTTAGACAGAGTCAAGATGTAGCTCAGAGGAGAGCTTGCAATGCATTCAAACTGCCCAAGGCTTAGAAGGTTAGCTGGAGATCAGAAGAGAAGAGGAAGTTTGTAAACTTCCGATGAAGAAGTCTGGAGTGTTGAGCAAAGACAAAATGCAGGTTTTCTCTCACAACATCAAATTAAGGCTTGTTTGAAAGTTTCTCTGTGCAAAATGTTGCTGCAGGGGTGGAAATGTACGTTGGTGACGTGGCCACCTAGAGCCTATTGAGGAAAAATAGTTTTGAAAATTCTCTGTGGTCCCTCTGGCTCCCAGGGTTCTGCACACCCTGATGAAGACAAGGATCACACTACTACCACCTTCTGGGAATAATCGGAATAGCAACAAAAAATGTTTGAAAGACAATCAACTCTTATTTTACTCTCTAAGCAAAAGCTGGGATGTCAAATACACTTTAAATTGTATTATAACATCTAGAAATGTTAACACCAAAAAACAAACAATTCTCCTTAAAATGGTAAGAAAAGACTGAGTTTAAATTTAGATTTGGTTTTCCTGTGTTTTAAATGATAGGTATTATGTGGTTTTGTTTCAAAGTATCCACTCTGAAATAACCAAATAATAAAATTCTACCCTGTGTCCTGATCTCATGGCTTCGTCTTCTCTTTGGTCTTGAGCGTACATCTGCTAGAAATGTGAAGCATTTGCCTCCATTCACTCTGTCTTTGTTGAAATAGCCCTTCACGTCAAGGAGAGATTTTAATGTTAAAAATGGAAAACTGGACAGGTGAATCCTTTTACGTCACTTAAAAATGAAATTATTACTTATTTTCCTCTGAGCCATGAAAACAATGTTACTGTGAGTCTTCTATGAGTTTGGAATTTAGACTGTAAGGCCAAAGGCTCTTGAGATCAAAGCTTAGCAAAGTGTGTAGGCAAAACTGCTGATAATGTGGTTAAACACGTATAATACATCAAAAATGCAGGACAAAGAAATCCACAACTAAGAAGTAGACAACTTTGTTCTTTAAAAGGCTTTGGGGACGTGTGTGGTGAGAAGTTTGAATTTTATTTTAAGCTATACTGAGGTATCTCTCTCAATAATTCTTATTGAGTTAGTGTATAGAATCATGATCGTAAGAACTCTTGATATCTGTAAGTTCTGTTCTGTCTGCTCAAAAATAATGATCTGAAAGTATGGAGATGGGTGGGCGAGGCAGCTCAGCGGTCTGAAGCGCCTGCTGAGGTAAACTTAGGCAACTGTAGGGACTGCAGTTCGATCCCTGGCACCACATGCTGTGCCAGCCCCACCCCCAGGGCAGGCTGAGCCAGCCATTAATATAAGCAAATAAAGTTTAAAAATAAAAGTATGGCGATAAATCTAGCAAGTGACCAGTCACTTGGTTGTTCCTCTTTGTTCATTCATCCAACTTTTTTTTTAAATTTGTGCAACCAACTACATATATAGAAATTAAAAGCTTGTAATATACTCAACTGCGTCACAAATAAGATCATTGTTCTCTACGCAGTTCTATCATTTTAAGATAGGAAACAAAAGTGGTCCTTCTAAATAGCTGCGACAACATTGTAGGAATCATCCTCCCTGAGCTCAGGTGCGCCGCATTAATCTCCATGGCCCTCTTTCCAACTCCATCTTGTCAATATTAACAAACTTCTTTGTCCTTAAAATACGTTGGTTGGAGAATGACAGTAAAGGAGTGCTGTGTGCTTCATGCTGGGCCAACGAGGATGATAGAGTGGGAGTTAAAATTCCTCAGCACACCCTGCTGCGGTTGTCACTCAGAGCGCTGGCTTGCCAACAGCCTCAAAATAGCTCACAATGCCACGTATCACATGTGGAGTAATAATTAGGCTTACCAGGGTATTTTCTGTTGGACAATCCCTTTGGCGCAGAGAAAAGCCATAAAATTCAGCTTTTTGCACAAATTTATCCAGCTTTTTAAAAATGCTTTACAGATCATAACTGCAATATCGCTTGACAGCTTGGCATTCATGGAGTTGACTAATGGGCATTTTGGGCGCTGGAGATTTATGTACTTCTTTTCTGGGACATCTAGTGGAATTTGGGAATCAAATCAGTAATAAAAATGTACATGGGAATGAAGTTAAAGGTAGACATTTTAAAGGTATCACTTAGGAATGAAATTTGTAAAAAATATCTCAGAACTTCAAATAGATATAAAATATGAAGAAATTATAAATCGTAAACATTTTGAATGGCTGATTCACTGGATCTGAATCCAGGAGCCCAGGGACAATCCTGCATTTTATTCTTAATTAAAGCCCCTAAGTCAGGTCTATTGCCATGGATGCATAGAAGCTCTATGATTTCTCCCTGCACATATTTCATGTGAAGTTGCTCTTGTGAGTTTAAATTGCACTACAAACAGTGCCCTTCAAGATACATCTGACATGTGTGCCAGTCACCTCTGCCATGCTGTCAGTATGGAATGGATAAATCGTTATAAATGACTAGGGAGAAGAAAAGAAAATTTAAATGCCTGTGGAATAAGGTCAAGCTGGTTAAAACCCAGTATTTTCAGGTCAAAAAAAAAAAAAAGGGATGAATCTTAAAAGTCATCTCTCTTCATCTTTACACACACACACACATACACACACACACACACACACACACACACACACACACATGCACATGAAGCATATTTGCTCATATCAAGAAGTCTAAGACAGGGACCTTTCGGTCCGCAAGCTGCAAGAATAGGATGGTGCCCTGCAACAACCACAACAAATCTGCCTGTAGTTACTCAGTGAGTTTATTCTCTTTGATCTGTGCCTCCTACCAAATCCTTATTTCTTCTAACTGTATGTTAAGTTAAAATTTATAGAGGACATGGCAAAAAAAAAAAAAAAGAAAGAAAGAAAAGAAAAAATGCCTATAAGCATGCACTGTGCAGTCAACATTTGTACCTCGAGGACTGCTGATTCTTTTCAGCTGCTTGCAAACTGGTCTATACTTTGGCTAACAGTTGAGTGCTTTCGCTTACACTTCTCTGAGAGGAAGCAAGCCTCTAAACATGATGTTTATCATTTCTAAGTTTTTGGCTGTGTTGTAGGACTAAATGCATTCCTACATACATACAAATACTTATACATGTTTATGATGTGTTTGTATTCATATGTGACTAGGTCATCCCATTTAGCCACTCTGCATGTGCGAAGGATAAAATTTACATATAAATCATGCAATTGTTTTGCCACTAATAGGACATAAATAGCCTTCTTTTACTCAATTAAAATTTCATATATCAACAGATATAGCTGAAAATCATTCGTACTCTCTAAATAGAAACTGAGAAAAAATCAAGGGTTCTTTGTCTATGTACACTTTTAGAAAAGAGAAAAAAAATCTCTAAACTTGCATAGTAAGGCAACATGGGTATAAAGTCAAAGACTTTGGAGTCTGTACCTTATAGCTAGCATGAGTCAATGTTAGAACCCAAGATCTTGTGATTGCATAATGTCCAAGATTTATAATCTTGAAAAGTAATTAAGCTACTGAAGTCTCAGTTTTCTACACAAAAAAATTTCTTCCTTTTCATGAATGTATATTTCTGCCTGCCAAAGATAAACCAAAACAGGTACTTGCTGCTCTAGGCCTTAGAGATAATTTCATCCTCCTCAGTGAATCACATTCATCTGTTTGGCATCTATGCACACTAGAGGTGACTAGACTGCAGTGGTGTGACACTCATTGGCAGCTTGGTCCATTGATGAGTGCACAACAAATATGGTGTTGGGAGTTGAAGCATGAATGGAGGAACTAGGTCACTAGGAAGGGTCTTTTTCTTTCTAGAGGAGTCTATCCTCTTCTCTTCTCTTCTCTTCTCTTCTATTCTCTTCTCTTCTCTTCCCTTCCCTTCCCTAACCTTCCCTTCCCTTCCCTCCTCTCCCCGCCCCTCCCCTTCCCAACCAACCCCTCTCCTCCCAGCTGCCTGCCTTCCTCTCCTCCCCTTGCCTCACATCCCTTCCCCTCCCATCCCCCACCTTCCTACCTGCTCATCTATGAATTCTTCCTCCTCTGCCATGTTGCTCACTGTATAGCCCTGCCTTGGAACTAGGCCCCTATGGACTGAAATTTCTACAAATTTTAAACCAATCTAAATGTTTTTCCCTTAGAACTGTGGCTATAATGGGTCTCACCAATGAGAAAGTTACTAAGACAGTTATCAATTTAAAGTGGTCAAAGAATAAATCTCTTCCAAGACTTTGTTTGACCAAAGTAAGTCATCATCACAGAAAGTGGTAGCAGAGGAGCCTTCTTTCACTTTCCTTCACCCATTTATTCCTTCATTCCATCATTTTCTGAACAAAAACACTTGCTAATTTTGAGTATGCATGAGTGTGGATTTCTCTGGGAAAGCTGGAGCAGAGCATAGGATGCAAATTGGAATAATTTTCTTTGGAAAATCTTAAAATTATGACCAGTTTTCTGTATCCACTTCACACTATTGCACAGCTCTAGGTAGTCACAGATAGTAATGTCTCCCACAACTGTAAGGGTTTAACTGTTTATGAGGGACCCTTATTGTCTCTGGCAAATCCATGAGATCATTATCCTCTACTCAGAGGTCCAGAACATGTAGATTGGTAAGACCTGAAATGGTCTCAGAATTTATGCTACAGAAGGAAAATTTTGCTACTGCTGCGAGATTAGGGAACTTTCCCAGCACTGGAATGAAATACCCAGTGACCCCAGTTTGTAGGAAAGACTGCATTTTCTCACTGTTTCAACCCATGTCCAGCTGGCTCCAAGGCCGAGACATAGTGGCAGAGGGATGTGATGAACCAAAGCTACATACTTCATGGTGGCAAGAAGAAGAGCAGAGGATGAGTGCCAGAGAGGAGGGACCCCCAGCATACAGCACCCAAGGTCAAGCCTTCAGGACCCACTTCAGGGTGCCCACACCCAGATGTGTGCTTTGCCCATCGCCAGGGGGGATTGCAAAACCAGTCAAGTGGAAGTTCCACCAAAACTCTCCCAGCTAAGGACTAACAGAGTGGTAGAGACCTTGTTTGTGGTCCTGGGGAGGTAAGATTAGCCCTAACAGCCATAAAAAGCACATTTAATGTGGAAGAAGTGTATTGACTTTGTAGTGTAATTTTTCATTTTCTTATGTGAAGAGGATCACAATATTTAGAGGCTTTCATCCTCACAAATTGAGTTTGAGCCTGCCAGACCTGTGCAGCTGCTTTACATTTTGTTTCACTTTGTTTATACCTTGTGCTGTGTTATAAAGCTATTGCTTTCCCATGATCTTTAAAATATCCAAACTCAGGGTTCTCAACCATACTGTGTTTAAAAGCTTCATGGAGCAACTTTTAAGAAATGTTACTCCCAGTAATCATCCTGCAATGATACTATTTGCAAACTTATGAACACACACACACACACACACACACACACACACACACACACATACGCACACGCACACACATTGGAATCCCACCAGAGTCTTTCTCTCATATATTGAATATCAAATAAAAGATGAGAACACTAAAATTGGTAAGAGCCTCATAATCTGCTAGTCACCCCTGTCCCTTTAATGTAGGTTGAAGTTTTTGTTGCTCCACCAGTTGGTTTCCTATTCTAAGTAATGACATCTGTTGGGTCCCTAGAGAGAAGATCAAAGACTTAGTTGAGTCAAGTACTCTCTCTAAGATGAAGTAGTCCTCTGAGCAGACATTTGATGGCCTTGACTGTATTTCTCATTCTTACCATGGACTCAAACAACCATTCGGAATAGTTGTCAATAAATTTGTCATGAAACTTTGGTTTGATTTTCATAAAGGCTGCCATGAGAAAAGTTTGAAATCACATAGACTGGGTCTAAAATAAAGCACTAGTGGTCCCCAAATGTCCACTTTGTACATCCTGAAAGGTAATACTTTTAAAACTTGAATATATATGTCTTCCTGACTCCAGGTTCAACATTAACTTCTATCCCTTCCCTGGGACTCCTGATTCCCACCAAGCACATTCCTTCTGGTCACCCAAGCCCACCACCTCCTGTCTCCTCTCTCCTCTGTCCACCTCCTGTCTCTTCTTTACTTGGTCCAATCTGCTGGAAAGTGGACTGCACAATAATCATGAAGATCTTTGCAGGTGCTAGCAGTTACCTAGAGCTGTCTGTAGATCATTTCACGTTATAAATATTACCTGTTCCTTGTGTAGCCTGGGACATGAGAAACTGACTCAACTATTGAGCATCACAGCTACCAGCATGGCCTAGAGAACTCCAATACATAAATGATCTGTTACCAGCAACAGGCTTCTAAAGAGAGAAACCTTTCTGTTCTTATCACACCCCACCACCCAGCCAAGTTCAGCCATGGATCAAAAGACACAGAACATTTAACTCCCTTTATATTTCACCAAACCCCAATTAAAACTGAAATACAGCTCAGCCTGAAAACAAATTTTTCAATGGCATTGAAGACAGTGAAACAGATATGTAGACAGTTGAGTAATACAAAGTATGGAGAACATACTAGGGTCAGAAGAAAGTGCTAGAAGATAATTACTGTAACCAATTTGAAGTTAATTGATGGGGTGAAAAAACTATTTTCTGCCCATCTTCTTACTCAAAGGAAAAAATTTCTTTATTTATTATCCTTTAACAGTTATTTGATAAAAAAATATGTTTAGAAAATTTGATATAAATAATTCCCAGTGATAACTATTTATTACTTAAATGCATATTAAAATCATTTAAATAATTTAATGCAGTATTAAATTGCTCAAATGATTAAAATTGTATGTATTTATTTACATGCATGATCATATCCCTTTCTAGAAGATTTATTAAAATGGTATCTTTTTTCCAATAATATAAGACTATCATTTGTACTGCTGGGTAAAGTAAATTATTACAGGGAAATAATAATTGTTCTGCAACCAAAGTCTATATTACAAGCTACTTTCAATGGCACAACAAGATCTACAGCTAAATGTTCAGAATCACTGCGCAACCCAGCACCACCACCTGCTGTTTGAAAGGGAAAATTCAAGTTAGTGCGCTCAGTTTGCAATTAGGGAAATGAGCTCGCAGAGCTCGGGGCTAATTAGAATCCTCCTGGGGATGAGGCACCATCAGCAGGGCCACCTCTGTCTTAGGGGCTTTCAAGTAATTCATATTGGGAGAAGAAGTGCAGATTTCTATATACATTGCTATAAAGAAGAGGGAAAGGGGTAAGTAGATTCTTTCCCAGCTCCAAAAAAATTATTAAAGCAAAGTCAAATAAACACTCTCAGCTCAAATGCCCGGCTGTCCCTTAGCAATGAGCAGTGTGTGTTAGGTATGAAATGTCCCCGCAGAGCTCACGTGTGGGAAGCAGAGCCCATCACGAGGCCATGGGCAGAGCACATGGGTGCACAGTGGGATGGATCAGCCGGGAGGATTTCAAAACTTGAGAAGCTGGAGCCTCGTTGCAGGACATAGATAACTGCGGCCATGTCCTTGAAGGGCAGCACATGTCCTCTGTGTATTTTTCTCTTTCTCTACACTTTCTCACTGCCATGAGGAGAGTAGCTGTGTTCCACCCCAGGCTCCACCATGATGTCTGACTTTCTTAAGGCTCTACTGTGATGAAATCTGGTTTCTCTTATGTAAGAAACATGAGATATGCTTTAAGGGGCGAAGTAGAAGCAAGATAACGAGAAATAGGATATATGGTCTATTGCAAATGGGAGCAGGATCGAGAGATGCCAGAAGTGGGGAGGGAGTGAAAGAAAACTAAGAAGAATTAAGAAATGTTAGGCCCCTGGCCAGCATGAGGTCCCAAGTTCAATCTCTGCCACCACATGCCGAGCCAGCCACAGAACCCGATGTGCTCAGTGCCAACCCAAGTGTCACACACCTGCAATCCCAGCACTGGGGAACCTGAGTCAGGAAGATTGCTATGAGTCGGAACGGCATAGCAACACCCTGTATACAGAACAAAACAAAAACGTAATAATATATAATATTAATATAATTAATGTGCAACAATGTACATAGTAATATAATTGTGTAACTTAGTCTCTTTCTAATCACCTTAACACACCATCTCAGAATATATCTGTCAAGCTATCTAAGTATCATAAACATATAATTATTCCAGCACAGTAACATCTTTAGGAAGGGACAACAAAAGGTACAAGACAAAAAGCTTAGTTCTGGATACCATGAAACACGAATATCCCACAAGTGACCAAGCTAAGGAAATTTGTGGGCTAGCTTAGGGTTTTGTGTTGCCTTTAGTAAGCCATTTAAGTGTCTTTAAACCTTAATAAGTAGCCTTAAACAGCTGTGAAGGGTTTATAGAAAAAAGAGGTTGCCTGTAAAAGTCAAGCACTATTTTTTTTTTTTTAATACAAATCCAAAGCCTCACCACCATTTAATTCCCTTGGAATGTGGATATTAAAATTTGGCACATGATGTCTATTGTAAGTAGTGAAGACATTTACAATGCTTTTTTTTTTTTTTTTTTTTAATGTATTTGGTACAGATTCTCACGACGCAGCTTGAATTCACAGTGACCCTCCTGTTTTCAGCCTCCCAGTGCTGAGATTACAGGTGTGCTCCACCACTGCTGGTGTTGGACGTTCAGTGTGCCTGGGAGTCTAGTTGGCATCGCATGTAGCAGTATAGATTGAATCCAGTCCCTGTGCTTCCTAAGCAAGCACTTAGTTTGGTAAGCTATCTCCCTGGCCCTCATTATACGAGCTTCGTAGTTGTACTGTATTTGTTGTCCATGACCCGGGTATGGATTACAGTAAATCCTCAATTTACCAACATCCCAATTATAAACTTTCATGTGTATAAATGGACATCACATTATGACCATTCAGAGAGAGGATAAATTATCAAAGTAGCTCCTGCATCCACCAAGGCATTGTCACAGCTGTGCCGCTTTGTGCTCATGCTAAGCTGTGATAGTGTGCAACTGTGCAGCACCCAGGGAGAGTTCAGCATATGCGGAAGCAAAAGAAAAAGTGATGGTGACTTGCAGGAGACTGCTAGGAAGTGAAAAGCAATGACCATGGAAACAGCGATAGAAGGGTTTATTTGTAGTTGTTGTGCTGTAGTTTTCAGGTAGGTAAATGTGAAAGTGAACAGTTCAGGTATATATTCTGTGTGTGTGTGTGTGTGTGTGTGTGTGTGTGTGTGTGTGTGTGTGTGTTATGCTTTATATTTTATATCGCAGCAAAAGATGTCCCAGGCACAGGCAGTGTACTTCAGTATGTTAGTTGCTCAGATAATAGTTACAGTGTCCATTACTTTTTGTGGTCATTGTGATGCACGTCGTAGGAACCAATCCAAAACCTACAAGCCATTCTGCCTCCGGACTTCCTGCTTACTTATAGCATATGAGCCCAAGACCACAGAGGGCAGCACCTGATATTTAGGGGATGATTCCAATCAGAGCCCATTGATGTTCTGCCTCCAAATCTTGGATGTTATTTCAGTGTTTATGCTTTCTGCAGAATATCTGCATCAAAGATGTCTAAGTCTCACTTTGTCAGACTTTTAATCAAACCTAACTTACAAATATTCTCTCAGAACAGAACCTCACCATATATGAGGGACTTAGTGTATTATGTTATTTATTTGAACTTTGTCTGCTTTTCTAATACAAGTATTCTGAGCTTATAAGTTGTTTTTTAGGATTGGTTTCATTGTGCTCCCTAGAATCTGGCATGTTGTACTTGTTTCATCATTTGATTCTAGGGATGATTGAATCTTTTCATTGAATATCTTCTGGGATTCATTGATTATTCAAGAGTCCATTATTCAATTTCCATGTGTAGGAATTATGGCTGTCCTTCCTTCCTTCCTTCCTTCCTTCCTTCCTTCCTTCCTTCCTTCCTTTCTTTTGTGGTACCAGGGATAGAACTCAGGACTTTGCACTTGGTAGGCAGATGTTTATGCCGCTGATCTATAACCCTGATCCACTGCTAGAGTATCTTTTGCCACTAATTTCTAGTTTCATTTCACTGTGATCTGATAATCTGTGTGGGACAGTTTCAATTTTTTGCATTTATTGAATCATGAATTTTTTTTTTTTTTCGGGACCAGGGTTCAAACTCACCACCTTGTACTTGCCAGGCAGGCACTTGTGCCACGGAGTTAGCTCCCTGGCCCTGAATCATGCATGTTTTATTGGTTAATTTGTAATGTATTTTGGAGGAAGTTGTATATGCCGCAGAGACAAATGCATTTTCTGTTATTGGGTGAACATTAGTCATCTGTTAAGATATTTTCATAGGATTGATCAGTATGAGTTGGAAGATGTTTTATTTGAGGGCTTGAAACAGTTCATTTCAAACTGTTTCACGCTTTAAGTTTTGTGATGAGAATGTTCCTATAATTTTAATGAGTTTTCCTATTCACTGCTTTTCTATAGCAGATTTTAAGATTCTGTTCTTGTCTGGGGATTCTAGGGGTTTTGCCTTTAATATGCAGTTAAGAAGTTCTTTCCTGATTGAGCCTAATTGTGATTCTATGTGCATCGTGTATGTGTATCTTAAACCCTTTAGCCATATTTGGAGAGTTTTTTATTTTTGCTAGTATTTCTGTGAACAGTTTTTGAAATGTCATTTGCTCTTCCTATCTCAATAGAATTGTTTACATTTCCTAAATTTTTTCTTTGTTGTTTTTGTTTTTTGTATTTAGTACAGGGTCTCCAGGGTCTCACTGCACAGACTGGACTCCTAGTGATCCTCCTCTTTACACACTCCTAAGTGTTGGAATTGCAGGCCCCCACACCCAGTCTCAATTTCTTGGATTTCTGTTTAGTACCTTTTCATCTTTATTTGTTCTTTAAACTACTTAAGAGAAACCACGGATTATTTGACCTTCTTTATCTTGTTAAGTTTACTTAACTTTATGTTATCAAGACCAACAATATAGCTTGGGGAAAACTTAGCCAAGTGCAAGGACCATGGTTCACTTAGATTCCAGACACAATGTGCCATGTCAGCCTCTCCCCCAAGACAGGCTGAGCCAGCCACAGAGTCCAGGCGTAGTGGTGCACACCTACAATCCCAGCTCTGGGGAGGCTGAAAAACAGAAGAATCACTACGAGTCTGAGCTGATAATGAGACCCTCTAACAACTAAATACATTTAAAAATATGTTATCAAAATGAATAAAGCTTCTTTCAAATGTTTTTATTTTATCTTGCTTTACAGCCATTTCACGGACAAATATATATTTCTTTATCCATTTCTTTGTTGATGAGAATGTGGGATGCCCTCATGACTGTACTCTAACAGGATGTCTATAACTCTTCCATGAAAATACTCAGAATTAGTATAGCTGCTTCAAATGAAACATTTATCTTCAATTGTAAATGCCTGTGATAACAATGTTTCAGGAGTGGAGGACAGCAAACACAAAAACCAAAGTTATTATGTGGTGGGCCATATGCAGAAAACAGCCAGACACCTGGAAGAGCATGCTGGGCATCCTTTTTTTTTTTTTTATATATATATATAATGAGGTCCCCTCAACTTTCCATTTCACATCAATTATATCTTACCTCTCTTTAAATTAAAGTAAAAAACTTGCTGCAAAAGCCATATATTTTTAACTTTCGATTCCCCCTAGTATTTGTTACCAGCTGTTCACAGGTACTTTATGACTTACAATAGGTCTTGAATCTTTGAGTACTTATATACCACAGAATAATTGTTTTGTAGTTACTGCAGATTACTTTTTCTTTGAGATGTCAGTGTGGCTATGTCCATCACAGAAGTTAATGGCAGATACAGCTTATAGAACTGAGCTCTATTCTTTTCACACTCAATAAATAGTTTCAACTGGGCTTATATCTCTGCTTCCAGTCACCCACTCATAACGACAGAATGATAAAAGGTTTGCAACAAGAGACAGATAGGCAAAGGCTGTACATTTGGAAAGGTTTTGTCAGCTGTTTTAGGAAGGTGAAGAATACTTGTCATTGAAAGAACAAATACAACAATGAACTCTATATACTTCTGATAATTTACTATTCAAACTTAATAGTAAGAAACAGTATTGAGAATTTCTTTTCCTTTTTTTTTTTTTTTTTCAGAACTGGTGATAAACTCAGAACCTTTCCAGATAGGCACTTGGGCCCCTGGGCTATATCCCTGGGCCCTTAAATTTTGACTTTTTTTTTTTTTTTTTTTTTTTTTTTTTTTTTTTTTTTTTTTTTTTTTTTTTTTTTTTTTTTTTTTTTTTTTTGCATGACTGGGGATTGAACTCAGGCCCTTGTGCTTGCCAGGCAAGCATTTATTCTACTGAGCTATTTTCCAGCTCAGTATTGAGAATTTCTGTACTCCACAACTGTCCTCTAAAATCTACTTTTAGTATTTCTCCCATTTATTAAAGTAAAATTCTTTTCTCAAAGCTTTTATATTAAAAGACAAACAAAGCAAACACATACTACAAATTATTTGTACTGACCAATCTTATTTTTTCCTGTATTTTAGGGAAGGGTCTACAGGGTGTTCAGGGTCTCATTACAAGATCAGACTCATCGTGATCTGCCCATTCACAGCCTCCCAAGAGCTGGGATTACAGACATGTGTCACCACACCCAGTCTCAATTGCTATGTCAGTGTGCCCTGGGATCCAGGCCAGCATGGTAGGCCTGGGGATCAAACTCCCAGCCCCTGTGCCTGCTTGGAATCTCTTTAATCCCCTGAGCTATTTGGCTAGCCCTTATGCTGACTAATCTTGACAGATGTTTGTTTTTTGAAAAAAAAAATTAATACCCATAAAAATGATGTAACACTTTATGAACACTATTTTTGCAAAACTAGATTGTTTTTTCAAAACTAATTAAATTTTCTCTGTGTTCTGTCATTTTATGAGTCAAGCATGGGCTTTAACCTGACATAATTTCCTATTAGAATTTAGCATGATGCCATGGGAAAAGCATTATAGCTCTATCTTCTCTTCCAAAAGCAAAAGTAGGATGCTACTTTCCAATCAATCATGAATTTTATGTGTCGAGGAGAATGCAAGAAAAACTCCATTCTGAGATTAAACCAGCAAAATAAGTGGCTGGGAGAATCATTTAGGTTGCTGAGTATTCACCATGAATTATTTATTTTCTAACATTTAAAAAATTAGATGTTCCTAATAACTAGTATCTGGTTAACAATAATAAACAGCTGGATAAGTATACTGGACGTACCTCCAGAAAACACAGGCAAGCCCCAACCCCAGTAGCACCAACTACTATGTGTATGAGAAGGGAGATTATCCAGTTCACACAAATTCTTAGGAGGCCCTGTTTTCCAAAGCATCCACGGACTATTTATAAAATTAAAAAAATCATAAATGTTCACACCAGTGATACCAATAATACCTGGCCTTAATGTGAAATCTATTTTTTAACATGTATAAGGAAGAGAGAATGTTTGTATAGGTGGACTTAAAAGCTATATCTTAGGGCACTAGAGCTTTTTCTTCAGACTACAAAATTAAACAATTAGCTCAACAGATCAAAGCACCTGCAAGCAAGCTCAGGAGCAGGGAGTTCAATTCCCAGGCCTGCTGTGCCAAACCTGACCCCTGGCCCCCTGGCCCCAGGGCCTGAGATGGCAATTGGCCAAGTGTGTGGTGGCCCGCGCCTGTAATCCCAGCTCTTGGGAGGCTGTAAACAGGCAGAACACTACAAGTCCCATCTAGTGGTAAGACCCTGAACACCCTGTAGACCCTTCCCTAGAATACAAATAATAATAATAATAATAATAATAATAATAATAATAATAATAATGATAAGTAAACAAACAACATCTATATGATCTCTAAATAAACAATACTTAGAATTTACCTTCCAGAAGGAACCTATACTGTAGCTGTAGCTAGGCAGTCTTCTTATTTTTTTTTAATTTACTACAGAGTGTACAGAGTATCACTATGGAGATTGGACTCATAATGATTCTGTTTTCAGCCTCTTGGGAACTGGGATTACAGGCATGAGGCACATTCAGTGTCAGTAGCCATCTCAGTGCGCCGTGGGGTCAGGGCCGGTACTGCCAGTAGGGGATTGGACCCCAGCCACTGTGCTCTGCCTAAGCAGGCTCTCTAGTTTGACCCTCTTCTTATTCCCAAAGTATCAAATGTTGCATATTCCCTTGAAAAATCCAGTGATTTCTTAATTTTATATAGACTAAAAATTTCTCTGCTTTTTATTACAGATAGAGTAGGTCTACAGGAAATTCACAGGTCAAAAATGTAAAACATTTTTTAGGTAATATAGAATATTTCTATCACTAAATGTAACTCTACATCAGTTTCTGCATGCTTGTTCATTTTACAATAGGCCTAATAAGAACTGAAGCTGGAAATATTTTGTAGATTTTTAAAAAAAAATTTCTAAAGCTTAATTGGTAAAAGGCACAAAAGATTGGACTCTTGTCAAAATGCTGGTATTTAATAGAATGGAATGAATTTAATCATCGCTTGCTGTGGTAGGATACATGGGAAAAGGTTTCCTTTCTTCTCTTTTTGTTTAAAAACTGATCTAAGTGCAGGCCGATTTTCCGTGTCATTTCACAATCTTTATCTTAAAATGGATGACAACAATACCAAAGTCTACAATTATTTCTTGTTGCTTACAACAGTACTGATAGCTTCCCCCCATACTCTCTTTTCTCAGCATACTTCACTTTCCTTGTTGGTTTTCCACAATAACGTTGTGTGTGCGTCACCGGGTCCATCTCCCATGGGCCGCGTTTGTTCCACTTGCAGTCCTTTCCCAGTGCATCAATCTCTTACCAACTGTCTCTTACCAACTCTTCAAACTGTTTTGTGCTAAAACACATTAAAATCTGAGCTAAATAATTTAAATTAAAATATTTTCAATAAACTTTTCTCTACAGGGCTTCACTATACAGTTCTGACCCCTAGTGACCTTTCTGTCTCAGCCTCCTCAGGACTGGGATGACAGGTGTGTGTGATGCCCAGTTTCTGTGACTGGTACAGCATGTGGTACCAGACCCAGGTTCTTGTGCTTGCCAGGCAGGTGCTTAGACCTCCGAGCTATCTCTCCAGCCAGTCATCTTGAATTTTAAATGCTGTTTTGGAAGCCATTTGCCCCAGATGTGCTAGTAACTGTGGAAAATCCCATACATTTCCCAGACTGGACCTATTTCCTATGGAGTTGTACATTCTATGCTTATAAATTTAGGGTTCCAAGGGGGAAATTGTGCTTACAAGGTGTTTTTCACATCCTTTACCCTATAGAGCATATATATATATATATATATATATATATATATATATATATATAT
>PVJA010039553.1:0-19012 GCA_004027025.1 Myocastor coypus | reverse complement strand
AACACCGGTATTTGTAGGTCACAAATTTGAAATAAATTGGCCTAATTTAGCATAGAAGAGGACAGTTATAATTTCCAAGGAATGAGGCACTCCCAAGTGTTGAAATGAGAGCATTGGTTCCCAGGGACCTGTCCTGAGCTGTCGCTCCAAGGCTAAGTTGCAGAGCTATCTGTGGCTCACCAAGGCCCTAGGGCCAATGCACATCCTGCGGCCAGATAACGGTTCACATTCCATGTATAAAATTAAACCCAAATGTCTAGATTCAAGGGCGAGACCCATATGCACAAGGCCCTCTCCTGGAAAGCCAGCTGACAGGCTTTTGCCTCCTGTGTGGAGGAAGACATGGCTCAGTGGGAGACACCCAGAGACTGCAGCAGGTGGAAGGTGGCCCCTAAGGCCCAGCCGGTCTCTATATTGTTCACTTTCTTTGTGAGCTGTTGAGAAAAAAGAAAAGTTTTACTTTTATCTGATTTTCAATTCCAGTAAGTGTGGCACTTATGCACTGAGGCAAAAATATTGTCAAAGACCATGTGTGTGACCAAACCAAGGCCAAGAACGCCAGTCTTGGAGGCTTCCCGCAGTGACAGCCCCCTTCCCGCTGTGGCCTACTACCCTGCACACACAGTTTCTGTCTGAGCGCCTCAGCCCCGGAAGGGGCCTTGGGCTTTTGAACTCCTAGTGCTGACACAGCACAGCCTCCTTGCTTCGGTTCTGAATCGCCTCGCTGACGGTGATTTAGGAGATGGCAACGGATGTGCGTGAGGGAGCACTGTAAGGAGTTGGGAGTGCACTCGGGAGGAGACATGCCAAGCTTCTCGGTTCGCACTGTGCAAGCGGCGCCTCTTCTCAAGCACTAGACAACGAGCACATCAGAGGCACCTGGGCCTTAGCTCAGGGACCTGGGCAACCCTTCAGACCCAATTTTTCCTTAGTGACAGAAAGGTCTATGAAATTGTTTTCTTCTGAATCCCAGGAAATCCTTGGTAGGATTTGAAGGAGAAAAGGAATCGGTCAAGAGGCAGCTCCGGGCCCCTAACTTGGGGTCAGAAGGAGAGCTCTACTTTATCAGTGTAGATTACTGACCTTCTGTGTAGGTGTTTGCTGAATAAGTTTTCAAGACAAGTTCGAAAACTACTGGATTTTTTTTTTTTTTTTTTTTTTAAATTTTATTTATTTATTTTTTTTCTTGTTTCAGATCCTTTGTTTGTTTATTCACTCATTTTTGTGGCCGACTCAGCCCGCCCCGAGGGCAGGGCTGGCGCAGCATGTGGTGCCGGGGATTGAACCGTGGTCCCTGAAGCCGCCCAAGCTTTCCCAAGCAGGCGCTTTAGACCACTGAGCCATCCCGCCGGGCCCACTACTGGATTTTTTAAAGTGTTGACCCGATGAGACTGAGCACAGTTGTTGTACCCAACAGTGGGTTAAGTCACTGTCTTTTTTTAAGCCCTGAGAGTTGAGGCCAAGACCTTCACATTTACTTACATTACTCAGCCTTTGAAAAAAAAAGGTTTTTTACATTTTGAGACAGTCTTGTTAAGTCACTAATTTACGCAAGCTAGGTTTTTATTTTGTTTTTTTTTTTTTGTCATCTTTGAGACAGGGTGCAGTTCACTTTTGTAGCCCAGGCTGGTCTTGAACTTGCACTGATCCTCCTGCCTAAGCCTCCCAAGTGCTAGGATTATAGGTATGTGCTACCATGCCTGGCCCAGGCTTGAACTTGTGATCCTCCTGCTTCAGTCTAAATTTTATCATGCTCTGGGCTGGCGAGGTAGCTCAGAGGTCTAAAGTACCTGCTTAGGCAACCTCAGACTGCGGTTTGATCCCCGGCACCACATGCTATGCCAGCCCCAGGGCAGGCTGAGCCAGCCATAAATAAAGCACATTTTAGCCGGGCGTGGTGGCCCACGCCTGTAATCCCAGCACTCGGGAAGCTGAGGCAGGAGGATTGGTGCGAGTTCGAGACCAGCCTGGGCTACAAAAGTGAGCTCAAGGCCAGCCTCAACTGCATAGCGAGACCCTGTCTCAAAAAGATGAAAAAAAAGCACATTTTAAAAATGAATAGCTGGGCGTGGTGGCGCACGCCTGTAATCCCAGCACTTGGGAGGCTGAGGCAGGGGGATCAGTGCGAGTTCGAGACCAGCCTGGGCTACAAAAGTGAGCTCAAGGCCAGCCTCAACTGCATAGTGAGACCCTGTCTCAAAAAAAAAAAAAAAAAAAAAAAAAAAAAAAAAAAAAAAAAAAAAAAAAAAAAAAAAAATAAAAATGAATAAATTTTATCATGCCTTGATAGGGCCATCATTTTTATCCACAAATTGGTCACCAGCTCGTGTGAAACACTTCCATGAAGAGTAAGGCCCATAGCAGTAACAACTTCTACTGCCAGGCATTGTGCTTTGTATTCACTGCCTCAGTTTTTATAATAGCTCTATGAAATGTGTATGCTAATGATCCTTGGAGTTTGAGTGTAGAACCTTAAAATTACAGAGGGGAAGTAACCAACATAGGGGCACACAGTCAGTCACAGGAATCAACTTGAACGGTTCTCCTTCAAGACCAGAGTTGTGAGCACCGAGTCACACTGGCTTCTTGGCAGGCAGCACTTCTGCACTGAGAACTTTACATGCTGATATTCCCAACAGCGCCCAGACACCTCCTCGGAAGTGACCATGATGGACACAGCACAAGCGGGGGGGGGGGGGGGGGGGGGGGGGGGGGGGGGGGGGGGGGGGGGGGGGGGGGGGGGGGGGGGGGGGGGGGGGGGAACGAGCCCATCCCAAATGGGGGAAGCATGAGTGGGTGGAGGCCAGCTGGTTTGGCTTCACCTCAAATTCACAATTCCATGCCTCTCTGAACACAAGTCCTCCACCCACAGCTATTCTGATCACTAAGCAAGTTCTTCATGTCTTTTATTTTTATTTATTTATTTATTTATATTTTTTGTCTTTTTGAGACAGGGTCTCGCTATGCAGTTGAGGCTGGCCTTGAGCTCACTTTTGTAGCCCAGGCTGGTCTCGAACTCGCACCAATCCTCCTGCCTCAGCCTCCCGAGTGCTGGGATTACAGGCGTGAGCCACCACGCCTGGCTTCTTCATGTCTTTTAAATACCAATGAAAGGAGGCTGTTGCCAGAGGATGCAGCGACCTGTCTCGTACCTGTAAGACGGTGCTGTCTGCAAAGCCGAAGCCATCTTTCAAGAGGGCTGTGATATAGCTGAGATCCATGCACAGGAAAGGACTGCCTGAGGTGAACTTGTCCAGGCTGTCACACACTGAAAGTGACAGGCAACACACAGCTGAGTTAAGTATGCAGCAAGCTGGGAGAGGCAAGGCTTTCTCTAAAGATCGACATGGAATGGGTGAAGCAGGAGTCTGCTGGTCGGTGCCTGGGATTCTGGGGGATCATGCTGTGTGTACTGGCTCCTTAAGAGCTTGCCCAAGTTGTGCACCTGTAACCCCAGCACTTGGGAGGCTGAGGTAGGAGGATTGATTGTTCCAAGTTTGAGACCAGCCTGGGCTACAAAGTGAGCTCAAGGTCAGCCTGAGCTGCACAGCAAGACCCTGTCTCAAAAAGACAAAAAAAAGCGAAGAAAAACAAAAAATGAAGAACCTGCACAAACCTGGTGAAACCTCAACTCATTTACAGGGTCCTAGGACGTTCACAAAGCTTCCTCTCTGCTGGAGGGTGGGCTGAGGATCAAACTGAGGGCCCTGCACATCCAAGCCAAGTCTGCACACAGAGCTGCAGCCCAGAGCCCACCTGCCGAATTTCTGGGGCCTGCTGTTGGGGCTTAGTTTTAGCTTCCTTGTGTATCACTCACGTGGAGGCCCACAAGACAGGGCAACACCACTGAGCCATCTGGGAGGCCACAGGATTAAGATCACTTCTGTCTTACTTGGAGTGACCCACTCAGGGATGCGCTTGAGGCTGTGTCCCGTGTTCTTCGTGCCTGGTGTTGCACACTGCTGATAATATTTCAACTAAAAAGCAATGAAGAAGCTGGGCACAGTGGCACACACCTGTACTCCTAGCACTCTGGAGCCTGAGGCAGGAGAACTGCTTCTGCTTCAAGGCCAGCCCTGGCTACATAGTGAGACCTTATTGCAAAAGAAAAGGAACAAGTGTAGCAAGACAGTTTTCCCCATTTCCCCAGACACAAAGCCGCCTGGATTCTTCTGATCTTCCGGGCCCAGCTGCCCTCAGGTGCTTCCAGCCCTCAGCCAGACCCCAAATGGGCAGCACCCTGGCAACCTGCTTCTCAAGGGCTTCCTGACACTCACCTTCCCTGGCTTTTCTTTCAAAGTCTTCAACCTTTAAAACACCTCCCTTTTCATAATCTGAAATAAAGCAGAACAGTAATTGGTGTCAAAAGGCCTTTAAGAAGACAAGGAACCTTATGCTAATGATGCTTATAATAAAAAAAGGGAAGCCAAGTGTGGTGGCGCATGCCTGTAATCCCAGCACTTGGGAGGCTGAGGCAGGAGGATCGGTGTGAGTTTGAGACCAGCCTGGACTACAAAGGTGAGCTCAAGGCCAGCCTGAACTGCATAGTGAGACCTTATCTCAAAAAGACAAAAATAAATAAAATTTTAAAAGGGAAATATGCCGGGCGTGGTGGCGCACGCCTGTAATCCCAGCACTCAGGAGGCTGAGGCAGGAGGATCGGTGTGAGTTCGAGACCAGCCTGGGCTACAAAAGTGAGCTCAAGGCCAGCCTCAACTGCATAGTGAGACCCTGTCTCAAAAAGACAAAAAAGAAAAGAAAAAACCACCATTGTTAAATTTATACAATAAAAATATTAAATCAAAAAAAAAAAAGAAGAAGAAAGAAAAGAAAAAACCTTCCAGTCCTCAGATCTGGACTCAGAATCTAGAGAAACTGTAAGAGCCCCACACAGTGGGGTGGAAAGAGCACTGAGCAGGAAGATAAGGGGCCTGGCTGCTCTGTGGCTTCCTCTTCCTCTCTGCAGAAATCAGAGCACTGGCCGGGCGTGGTGGCGCACGCCTGTAATCCCAGCACTCAGGAGGCTGAGGCAGGAGGATCGGTGTGAGTTCGAGACCAGCCTGGGCTACAAAAGTGAGCTCAAGGCCAGCCTCAACTGCATAGTGAGACCCTGTCTCAAAAAGACAAAAAATAAATAAATAAATAAAAGGGAAATAATTCCGACATTAATAATTAGAATACACAAACAAGTACCCATATAGCAGAAATCTACATTATCGTATATATTTACAATTTTTTATATTTATTTATTTGTCTTTTGAGACAAGGTCTTGCTATGCAGTTCAGGCTGGCCTTTAGCTTACTTTTTGTAGTCAGGACTGGTCTTGAACTCGCATGGATCCTCCTGCCTCAGTCTGCCAAGTGCTGGAATTACAGGTGTGCACCACCATATATTTACAGTTAATGAGTATTTTCTCTTGTGTATTTGTGGCCTGCTTAACCCACCATAAAGGGCAGGGCTGGCACAACATATGGTGACAAGGACTGAACCACAGTCCCTGTGCTTAAGCTTGCATAAGCAGGCACTTTAGACCTCCAGAAGGCAGGGCTATGTCACAGGCCCATGTTATCTATTCTGTCACATAATATTTAACTGCAGTAAGTAGACTCACAAAAATACAATAAATGAACTAATTCACATTTCTCAGGCCATAGCAAGGCGGATCCATATGCTCTCCCAGATGAACAAAAGCGTCATTTTGTTGCTAAGGAGAAAACACACCTAAAAGGCAGGGGAAATGCTCCAGTCCAGGTCACAGCCAGGTTGCTCGTTACCTTGAATGTGGCAGTGCTTTCACAGGTATATGTAGGTGACAGCACTTGGCAAACTACACTATAAATGTGCATTTATTGTGTGTCATTGAGGCTTCAATAAAGGTGTAAAAATAAAAAAAGGAAAAGACTCCGTGTACACTGGTTCAGGTCACCTGTGCACAAAGGAGGCTGAGTCCCGATCTCCCCACAGGCCTCTGCAGCCCCTGGCCCGGTGGACTCACCGATCAGGTTCGTCTCAACGGCTCGGTCATAATAGTAGGAGAAGGCGTAGAAGGAGCCCGCCCGGACCTCCTCGGGCTGGTGGAGCTTTCCTTGCACCACCCGTAGCACTTCAGCATAGCAGGGCTCAAAGCCCGCCTCCCCTGTCAGGGCAAAAGCGCACACTGAGCTGTGAGGGGCCGGGCAGCAGGAGGACCAAAGCCCCGACCATCCTCGGGCTGAGCGGGTGGGCGACGGCTCCCCACGCCAAGTCATGATCACAGCCAGCCCCGGCTACGCCGCTGCGTCCACAGTCCCGGTAAGCATGAACCGAGAGGGCTTGCCCGCTTCCTCCCCTGGGAAAGTAAGTTTCTTCCATGATTTGAAGCCTGTAATAATAGCTAAGATGAATCATTCTCCCTGTCATCTCAATTTTAAGTTTTGACTGATTTAAATACTAAACATGACCAGAACCTGAAAGGGTTTCGCCAGTTGAGCCTCAGGCTACCAGCAGGTTTCTAACGGCTCTGTGATGGTCCCCAGGGAAACAGAAAACAGGCTGCAGCGTGGCAGTCTGCCGCCTGTCTGCTGTTCCCTCGCAGGCCTGGATGCAGTCTAGCTCTTTGGAACGAGTGCCCACAACACGAGGAGCTTTCCTGAGCACCAGAACGCTTCCCGTGGGACCTGAAGAGCTGCTTGCCTGGTCACGAAAGCATGACTTACCCTCCCGGTTGCCACCATACTGGTACTTCACACCCCCAAAGATCCATTCTGCTTCCAACCATCTCGGTAGGCAGGCACTTCGGAAAGTGTGTCCCTCAATCCCTAGAAGAAACCAGCGAGAAGAGTGGCAGAGAAGACAGAGACGGCACACAGAGACACGCAGCAGCACGGAAATCTGAGAGGCCAGAAGGGGCCGCTGAGAGTGCAAGGCCTTAAGATCTTATGAGACCAATTCCTTAACTGCACTCTGTGACAGACAGCAATACTTTTTCTGCACAGGAATTATTATTTGGTTTTGTTTTGTTTTGGGTTTTTTTGGTCTTTTTGAAACAGGTTCTTGCCGTGCAACTGAGGCTCCTGAGCTCTTTTTTTTTTTAAGAATTTTTTATTTTATTTGTTATTTTTATTCTTGTTTCAGAACCTTAGTTTGTTTATTTATTCATTTTTATGGCCGGCTCAGCCTGCCTGGAGGGCAGGGCTGGCGCAGCATGTGGTGCCAGGGATTGAACCACGGTCCCTGAAGTCGCCCAGGCTTCCCCAAGCAGGCGCTTTAGACCACTGAGCCATCCCACCAGGCTCGCTCTTTTTTTTTTTTTTTTTAAGCTCACTTTGTAACCCAGGCTGGTCTCAAACTCATGACAATCCTCCTGCCTCAGCCTCCCCGGTGCTGGGATTACAGGTGCTCGATACCACACCTGGCTGGACAGGAACTCTTGACTCAGGCTTTGTCGGTCTGTGCAGTTGGTACACCCCAAAGCCACAGGCACATTTTGTGTACATGTGCCTCAGACAGGGGTGGGGTGTACAGTTTTCATTACGCCTCAATGAAATCTAAACCCCACAACACTTCCTCCTATCTACATGAAATACACTTGAAGATGTTTGGAAAACCACGAAGCACTACTTAATCTCTAACCCATGAGTGGCTTACTGTGAGCCAGGTGTCACACAAAGTCCACCAAATGCAAAATTACCTAAGGTGAGGAACAGGGCACAGAAAGGTCGATTAACTTGGCCTATGTCACAGAACCAGGGTTGTACCCAGTTCAGCCAGACCCTAACTATGAAGGGATGAATAGAGTCACTCAGTTATTCTACCTTTCAGATAGTCTACAACTGAGCTACATCCCCAGGCCCCTTTTGAAAAGATAGGATCTCACTAAATGGCCAAGGGTAGCCTTGAGTGTTAGAGACAGGGTCTCACTAAACAGTTCGGGCTGGGCTTGAATCACTGTGTAGTGTAAGGCGCCTTGAACTTGAGGCAGGCCTCCAGCCTCAGCCTCCCCAGCAGTGCGCCACCAAGCCCAGCAAAGCCTCTACTTCCTGTCCTTCCCACATGAGCCTAAGGGCTTGTGCAAGTTCCTGCCAAATCCTCTGAGAACTGATTTTCTACAGAGGCTTCAGGCTCCTAGCTATAGGCTGTTGCTCCTGTCCAAGTAAACTTTGTTATAAAAATGGCTAATAATACATAACAAAGCCCTTGATCTACTAAGATAGACAAGGAATTTATAATTTGTATGCTCATTATGTAACACAGGCTTCCTACTTCAACATCAGTCTTTCCTCTGTAGAACCATGCTGAGTACCAGTGTCTCCTCAGCGTCCCCCACCCATACGGGGACCCATGCAAACCTTCTGGCTCCAGGGCTCCCAGGGCCGCGAGTCTTGCAGCTTTCAGTCCAAGTCCCAAGTAACTGTAAAATACAGGGCACTATGGTCATGCTCGTCCTCACGTTCTCCAGCCCTAAGCCACCTCTCCCAAAAGTAACATGGCTTCCCGGCTTCTCTCTGAGAGCTGACAACTCCAGAAGTGCCTGCACTTCCGATGCCAGGCTGCCCACGAAGAGCTGCCCACAGGTGGGGTTTTCTATGTATTTAGTGCAGGCTCTACCCCAGCGGGGGTCGAACAACCAAAACACAGGGGTCGCCTAAATGTTATTTGGAATTACAGTTTTGAAGTAGCCACCAAAATTATTTTTTGGTTTGGGGTCACGGCATTAGAAAGGTTGAGAACCACTGTTCTACAGGTGTACAGGGTCTCACATAGACTGGACTCTAAGGACTCTGTTTCCAGCCCCCAAGCACTGGGATCACAGGTGGGCACCACCATGCCAGTCTCAATGGAAGTCTCTGAGGGCCCTGCGGGTGGGGCTGGCACAGTACACTGGGGACCGAACCCCGCCACTGTGCTGTGCCTAAGTGGCACTTTAGTCCGCTGAGCTGTCAGGCTGGCCCTACCCACAGCTTGATTCAAAGACCAGCAACCATGATCATTCCTAGAGCCATCCCTCCCAACCACCCCAGAAAAGCCTTATCTTTTTTTTTTGGTAGGACTGGGGTTCAAACTTACGACCTTGACCTCGCCAGGCAGGCACTTGTGCCATGGAGCTATCTCCCCAGCCCCTTAAGCCCTCATTATCTAATTGGGTTCAAATTCCAGCAGAGGCTATGGAGCTTTGGCTCAGCCTTCTCCCTGTGTTCCTCCCTCTACAGAAAATGTTTGGCTCTCCAGACAAATCTCTGAGCTCAGGAATGCAGAAGTCTCTTAGGCCCCTTGGGTTTGGCAAGCGCTGCGGGTTTCCACCGAGTGGCAGAGACACCAAATGCCATAACTGGGCTGAAATGCCTTGCAAAGTCAGCAGGTCACGCAGCGTGAAATCTTCCCTGCCCCCTCCTCACCTATATGTGTACAGCTTATAAGTGCTGTTAAACATCTCAAAGGAAGTGAGGTAGCCCCGAGGGGTTTGTTCCAGGGTTTTCTGCAAGTCAGAAAAAGCAAAAGACTGTTCAGGCTATGTAATTATTGGAAGTTCTTATCACTGCCACCCCTGCCCCACAAACAAACCAGAGCTGGAGAGTTTATGCTGCCAGCCTCATGGGCTGCTCACAGCAAGGGCAGGAAGCCTGCCAGTCACCATGACTCAGCTCTCTGTGGAAAAGCGGCCTTCACAGAGAGCAGGGCAACGCTTCGCTGCCAGGATGGGCTGTCAAGCGTGCTGCCTTCGGGTGGCTGGCTCACCTCGAACTGCGGCAGGAACGTGATCTGGGTGGAGGCCCCTCCCAGGTCCAGGGTCCCCATAGTCTTCTGTCCACGGCTCTGCAGCTGACCTGTCAACAGAAGGCTCAGAAGGTGCCCCCGCCCCCGCCCCGTGCAGCCCAGTACCCACTGGCCTGCGGTCTCTCCTGCTCCTGCAGCTAGGCAGTGCGCACTGCTCCCCTGGGCCAGACACTGTGGGGCATGGGAAGACAGGACGACGCCTGGTGCATGGGGAGGCCTCAAGACGGCATAACCATAATTTCGCGTTCCTCTAGGGCTTTTAAAAAATTTAATTTGTACTTTTTACTTTTTTTTAAACTTTGTGTTATGGACAGCTCAGTTTGCATTGGGGTGGGGCTGGCGCAGCATGTGGTGCCAGGGATTGAACCGTGGTTCCTGTGGTTGCCTAAGCAGGTGCCCTAGACTGCTGAACTATCTCTCCAGCCCCTTACTTTTTATTTTTGTAGTACTGCGGGGTTGAACCCTGATGTACTGTGCCACTCAGCTATATTCCCAGGCCCCTTTTCAAGGTAGCACCTCACTACTTGTAAGGCTGGCCTTGATTGTTTGAGACAGAGTCTCACTAAGTAGTTCAGGCTGTCCCTGAACCACCGGGTAGCCCACAGTGCTTTGAACTCGAGGCCATCCTCCCCCTGGCCTCAGCCTCCGTGTGCTGGGAGGGCAGGCATGCACCACCATGCCCACAAAGCTGGCCTTGAACTTGCCCTTCTACCTTAGCCTCCAGCTGGCAACACCATACCCTGTTTTCTCCCTGTTTTTGTTTTTTTTTTTCTTCAGTACCGAGGATTGAACTCAGGATCCTGCGCTTGCCAGCCAAGTACTTATTTCCCTGAGCGATCTCCCCGGCCCTCTCCCTTTGTTTTGAGACCAGTCTTGCTGTGTGGTACAGGCCAGCCTAGGATTCCCCCGTGCTAGGGTCCAGGCGTGCTCCACCATGGCCAGCTTACTTTTTCCAATGAAGTACAGGAGTAATGAAGTATGGGAAAAGAGAAAGGAATTTTTACCCTTCTGACCATGCCAGATAAAAGTCCTTTTCTTTCTCTCCCATTCTGAGACACACAGGGCCTTCTATGGAGCCCAGGACGGTTTCAAATGTCAATCTTCCTGCATCGGGACTGCTAAGATAGCAGCATACGCCCCCACAGCCAGCCACGCAAGGTCTGAACATAAACTTGAGGACCTAATTACCTGTTAGAAAGTTCACAGTAATCCAAGCTAATATGCCTAAAAGAAAGAAAGGCAAGGATTATGACTCTAGAACAACCTTTGTTCTTCTAAATTTCCCATGTGGCTGTACTTCCTGCTAGCCCATTCTGCTTGCCCTGTTTCTCCTTATTTTCTTTTTTTTGCATTTATTCCAGGGTCTATAGGGTCTCACTACATACACAGGACTCAGAATTCAGCCTGTGTTCAGCCTCTCAAGTGCTGGGATCACAGGGGTGCCACCACGACCAATGTCAATGGCTGTCTCAGGGCCCTCCGGGGGAGCGGGGCCAGCATGGGAGGGCTTGCCAGGAATTGAACCCGGCTGCCTCCCTCTGCCTAAGCAGGTGCTTTAGTCCCATGAGCTATCTGGCTGGACCTGAGTTCCTTTTCTCTAGCAGCCCATCACAGACTCTTGCACCGGCTGTTATTTCTGTCCCCACCCCCGCCCTCCCACCTTCATTGGAGCCGTCCATAATGCTAACGCTGTCCTCAGGAACCAGGAAAGGTGACTTCTTGAAGACCTCCTCCACCTGCAAGGAAGGAGGACAAAGTCTGGATTCTCTGCAGATACGACAGGTGTACGCATTTTGGCTGTGCTCTGCCAGGCTTATAAAGCCCTCTGCTGGATTAGACACAATTTTAGCAGAACTCTTAACTTTTCCCTAAAAACCAGAGAAAGAACTAGGCAGCTATTTTTTTTTAGGCAGCCATTATTGTTTTCTTACAAAAACACAAATACAAGGGTTCCTCTGACTGTAAAGTCTCCATCAAACTGTTAAATTTATAAATTAACTGAACTTATGAAAAAGTATTTATCTGACGCTGCCCTGTCAATCAGGATCCTAAGGTTTTGTGCAAACCTCTCAGACACGCAATCCCAGCTGCAGGAGGAGCTGTCCCCATAGGAGGCGAGGCACGGCCACCAGGCCCTGCCAGATGCCGTGGCAGGGCTGGGGCCTCTGGAGTCTGAGGGTGACCTAAGACCCAGCGCGATCCAGGGGTTAGGAGGCACCCCAATGTGCTCTTGGCTCCTGGTGACTATGACCCAGCCCGCTGCTTCTTTGCACTCCCATGGGACAGAGGCCTCTAGACCCTGCTTCCGCCTGGAAAGCCAGGGGGGCTCTGTGCAGGAGCTCTTCGGGAGCAGAGAGCAGCCCACAGAAGCAGCCGGATGCTGCTCCAGGCTCCCGGCAGCCCGCTGTCAGCCTAGCAGCAGGCGGGGTGCTCCCCTGCCAGCTCTGCGTGCTGAAGGGCTGGGGCCTACACCCAGGGCTTCCTGCTGTCCAGGCCTGCTGCTTGAGACAGCGTCTGGTAGGCTCCTCAGCCTGGCCTCCAGTGCGACCCCCGGCCACAGACTCCTCAGCGGCCAGGACTGCAGGCTGTGCCACCATGCCCGGCTCACAGTGGTGTCTTCAAAACGGACATCCAATTGTCTCTCCTTAGAAAACTTTTCTTATAGAGAAACACAGGCTTTCCTTGGCCTACGAGAGCCTGGGTGAGCAACGGCCCTCGGCCTCTCAGCGCCCTCCTGCTTCCCTCCTGCAGCCCTGGCCGCTGTCCATGGGAACCCCGTTCTGAGCACTCCAGGCGTGGCCCTCATGCTGACCCTTACACTGTTTCTGTAGCCTGAAATGTTCTCCTCACAATGCTTCTGCCAGTGCGTCTCTGTTGCCCACAGACCTTTCCCTGCATCAGATGAGATTGTTGGTTTGCTTGCTTGGGCTTTTTGTTCTATTTTGTTTTTTGAAAGAAGGTCTTGCTGTGTAGTTCAGGCTGGGCTTGAACTGATTCTGTAGCCCCAGCTGGTCTTGGACTCACGGCTCTCTACAGCATCTCGAGTACCCAATGCACTTTCTACAGACTTGCTGAGTTGCTTTGTTTCCCTGCAACTGGAATGCAAACCTTACAGTGCAGTCTGTCCTCTCTTCCCTGCTCAGTCACCAGTGCCTTCCATGCCCCAAGTTACTCGCACACAGAGGAAGTGAACGAGCCCCTGGCTGCAGGCTGCCACACAGACACGAGGGTGTCTGTCTTTGGAGAGGGGGCTTTCCACCCTCTGCAAAAGGCTCAAGACCCTCCAAACAGTAAAGCCTCAGTGCTCTAGCACAGCTGTCATACAGAACCCTTTTAATTTTAATGATGAGAGAGGGGGCTGGGGAGATAGCTCCGAGGCACAAGTGCCTGCTGGGCAAGTGCAAGGTCGTGAGTTCGAACCCTGGTCCCACAAAAAAAAAAAAAAAATTTTGATGAGGCTCTGCCAATAAATATTCTTTACAATGAAAAATGTAAATGTTATGTGTTTACTGCACAATAAACATGTACAGGCCAGTGAGATGGTTCAGTGGTCTAAAGCACCTGCTTAATTAATCAAGCTTAGGCAACTGCAGGGATCGAGGTTCAATCACCAGCACCACATGCTGCACCAGCCCCACCCCTGGGGCAGGTTGAGCTGGTAATAATAATAATAATAATAATAATAATAATAATAAAACAATGAACATGTACAACAAAATTTTAAGCCATGTTTCATAAAACTTTAAAATTTTCATCTGACTAGAAAAGGAAGAGGACCTTTAAAACTGACTTGTAACATAGACTTAAAAATAAAAAGCAAGGGCCCAGGAGATAGCCAAGGGGACTAAGTGCTTGCCTGGCAAACTCAAGGTCCTAAATTCAATCATTCAATCGCTGGTACCAGGAAAAAAAAAAAAAAAAAA
Source organism: Myocastor coypus (assembly GCA_004027025.1). Classification (NCBI taxonomy): domain Eukaryota; kingdom Metazoa; phylum Chordata; class Mammalia; order Rodentia; family Myocastoridae; genus Myocastor; species Myocastor coypus. The sequence goes on along the minus strand of PVJA010039553.1, from coordinate 5,335 downwards.
AAAAAAAAAAAAAAAAAAAAAAAAAAAAAAAAAAAAAAAAAAAAAAAAAAAATATATATATATATATATGCCAGGTGTGGTGGTGGCACATGCCTGTAATCCCAACAGTGGGGATGCTGAAGCAGGATCGATGTGAGTTTGGGGCCACCTGGGCTAAAAGGGAGTTTAAAGAGAGCCTGAACTACATAGGGTAACTCTGACCCAAAACAAACAACAGACACTGCTCCTGTTGTAGGTAGCTAAATTAGATAGAAATATTATAGGCAATTAGACAGGGCCTGGCCCTCAAGGACAATATGAAAGACAAAGTGACTTTCCAACTAGAGACAGACACTCCCCTGCTGTGGGCCAGATCTCAAGACAAGAGTAAACAAAAGCAACTACATAGTTCCCTAAGGATGGGCATCAGGGACTGATATGCTAAATAAGTATCAATCACCTTGCAAGAGCCTGAAAGAGTCACCAGCCCACGCCCAACAGGAAGAGACCTTGGTCAGCATTCTGGCCCGCTTGACTGGCTTCCTCATTTGATGCTGCACTTAATGTTACCTGAGCAGTGGTGCTTGTAATCTCATTGGTTGCCCATTCAACCTTTCACCTGAGGCGAAAGGGCTCTCACCGGAGGCCGGGTCCCTAACTGTGCCGTGCATGGTACACACACTGCGGTGGGTGAGTGGGCCCCCGCTGGAGCGCAGCTTCCTGTCTCTCGCCTTTATTTCCCCATCCTCTTGCTGTCCTTGGCACCCCGCCACCAACTCCCAGAGCCACTCGATCCCTAGCAGAAAACTCCACAATTTTAAAAAACTTTAATGCTAAGAGAAAAAACTAAGACATTAAACTATAGTGACCAGCCAGGCGTGGTGGCGCACGCCTGTAATCCCAGCACTCGGGAGGCTGAGGCAGGAGGATCAGTGCGAGTTCGAGACCAGCCTGGGCTACAAAAGTGAGCTCAAGGCCAGCCTGAACTGCATAGTGAGACCCTGTCTCAAAAAGACAAAAAATAAATAAATAAATAAATAAAAATAAATAAAATAAATAAACTATAGTGACCAGAAGACTTACAGGGGCTGCCTGATTTCAGGGGTGGGGTAACTTCTGTATTTATCAAAATTCATTTAACTGTGTATTTAAAATGCATGTCTTGGGCCGGGCGGAATGGCTCAGTGGTCTAAAGCGCCTGCTTCGGAAAGCTTGGGTGGCTTCAGGGACTGCGGTTCAATCCCCGGCACCACATGCTGTGCCAGTCCTGCCCTCGGAGCAGGCTGAGCCAGCCATAAAGATGAGTGAATAATGAAACAGAGGTTCTGAAACAAGAATAAATAAATAAATAAATAAATAAATAAATAAATAAATAAATAAATAAATAAAATTAAAAAACAAAACAAAATAAAATAAAATAAAATAAAATAAAATGCATGTCTTGGCCCGGCGGGATGGCTCAGTGGTCTAAAGCGCCTGCTTGGGGAAGCTTAGGCGGCTGCAGGGACCGCGGTTCAATCCTCGGCACCACATGCTGCGCCAGCCCTGCCCTCAGGGCGGGCTGAGCTGGCCATAAAAATGAGTGAATAAACAAAGGTTCTGAAACAAGAATAAAAATAATAAATAAAATTTTTAAAAATCCTTAAAAAAAATAAAATAAAATGCACGTCTTGAGCTTGTGATTCTCCTGCCTCAGCCTCCTGAGTAACTCAGATTACAGGTCTGAGTCACCGCCCCTTGAGGATTCTGCTTTTAAAATGTTTGGCTGAGTCAGGAGGATTGCAAACTCAAGGCCCTCTAGGCCAGTTAGTGAGGCCCGACCTCACAACAAAAAGTACCAAGAGCTGCAGACGTAGCTCAGTGGTAGAACACCTGGGCTTGATTCCCAGGGCTGCATTAAAAAAAGAAGAGCGTGCTCCAAGAAGAATCCACGAGTGTGCTGAACCGTGGAATGCTCGGAGCAGCAGCCATGCTCCAGAGAGTAAAGCGCTCCTGTGAGAGAAGACCCAGGTACCAGAGGGGCAGGCTTCAGAACTCACCTCCGACAGCAGAGCCTGGGCCTTCCCTTCTGGCAGTAGGCGCAGCCCGGCCGTCGCCTTGAGCACCACGGGTGTCCTCTCCCAGTGGCTTCGGGGGACTGAGTCCTTGGCTACCTCCAACAGCTCCTGCACAGTCTCGGCGCCCTTCAGAGAGAGCGCCCATCATCTGGTGGCCTCGGTCTGCTCCGGGGAGCCGCACAGGTGTGAGGCCCAGCGCCAGCTCCTCTGCCCTGTGAGCACTGCAGCCCAGAGAGGTGGGGCTGCCGAGGGTTAGCCGCTCAGCTGTCTGCTTGTATTGTAAGACAGGGTTTCATCTTCTGGTCCAGCTTGGCCTAGAACTTGAACTTCTCTTGTCTCGGCTTCCTGGGCTTCTAGGCTTGAACCACTATGCCCAGCTCCACTTAATTTGATTTTTCTGGTTATGGCTTTGGTTCCCTTGGTACTGGGAATGGAACTCTTATGCCCTCACCTGCCAGGCAGGCACCATGCCATGGAGCGATGTGCTGGCCCTCCTTAGTACCTATGATACAATCCTATAAGGGTAACTATAACCCTTTCATAATAAGCTCATTTGGGCTGATTTGCTTTTCTTTTTGAGGCAGTGTCTTGCTACATAGTTTAAGTTGGCTTTGAACTCACTACAGAGCTCGGCCTGGCCCAGAACTCATGGTGATCCCTGCTGCAGCCTCCCAGCACCACAGTAAATTCCGCTGTGGCACGACAGCTGGGTGTAGTGCTCATACTCCGAAGTCAGCGTCGGGTCACCTGCTAGTCCTATGATGGCAGCCACACCTCCCACCACTGATGAGCTGTGCTGGACATGTAGGCACTGTCCCACGCATGCTAGCTGTGCTGCCAGGCTCCCCTTAAAGACCAAGGTACCAGGCTTGTTTCCGTATCACTGGCATCCTAATACATGGCGCCCAGTGGGGTGCCATCTACCATAAATGAAAATTACTTTGTAAAATCCAGTAGTTCAGTTGAGTGGTGGCACATGCTTGAAACCACAGCTACCTGGGGGCCGGAGGCAGGACGAGTGCAAGTTTGAGGTCCATCTCAGCAAATTCATGAGACCCTGTCTTAATACAAAGCTTTTTAAAAATTTAAAAAGGCAGGGGGTGGGGACAGGCCCCGTGGCAGGGTGGCTGCCTGGCATACACAGGCCTGAGTTCAATCCCAGCAGTGTAACATCGCTTCTCAGCGTCTGGTCATTTTCCAGTAATGCACCTGAGTTCAGCAGCTCTAACTGCAGGCCACACGGACCCTGAGAACCCATCCTCCCGGGTGTCGAGCTCAAGCCACCCCCTCCTTTTTCTGTCTGACACAGGCCTCACGCTGATCTTGTAGACCCCAGGGGATCCTGACGGCAGCTGGGAGCCTGGGCAGGATGCGCACGCACCCGAGCAGGCTTCCACACCGTCATTTCTCTGCTTTTTAAGGCAGGGTCTTGCTACTCTGTCCAGGCTGGCCTTAGATTCATGGCCCCCTGCCCTAGCCTCAGAAGCTCTGGGGTCACACGGGTGCACCCACATGCTGGCAACTCCATCTGTTTTTTTTTTTTTTTTTTTTGTCTTTTTGAGACAGGGTCTCACTATGCAGTTGAGGCTGGCCTTGAGCTCACTTTTGTAGCCCAGGCTGGTCTCGAACTCGCACCAACCCTCCTGCCTCAGCCTCCCAAGTGCTGGGATTACAGGTGTGCGCCACCACGCCCGGCTCTTAATGCCAGCTTTTCCCTTAGTTAATGATTATTCTGCGGCACCAAACAGTATTTTATATCCACTACCAAAGTCCAACGTCCTGCCCTCTCTATTTTATCTCAGTGGTGGCATTAGACACACTGGGCATAGCGCACTGCAGGGCACAAACAGGAAGCGCAGCCACCAGGGACCACACACTCACGTGTCCTCTACTACCAAGAGCTCTGTCACCATGGGCTGCTACCTAACTCATGAGGAACAGACCTGGTTCCCTTCCTCATGAAGCACTCTGTTTCATTTTTTAGTATTTTTCAGGCAAAGTCTCATTAGGGAGCCCAGGCAGGCCTTGAACTTGTGGCAATGCTCCTGCCTGAGCCATCCGACTGCTGGATCCCAGGCGTGCGCTGCTGCGCCTAGCTTTACAAGGCGCTCTGAATGAGACTTTCTACCCTCACCGCACTGTATACTTCATACACTGAGAACTCCATGGCTATCTTCTTACACTGAGCTGCCTTCAGCTCAGAATCACAATGGTCAGTGCAAAGAGAGCAGGAGCTGGTGCCATTCCTGCAGAGCGCCATGCGTTTTCTAGCCTCCACTTAACCCTCGCGAGCCTAACACATACAAGGACCAAGATCCAGGAGCCTGAAGACACCACTGGGCTCCCACGTGCTCCCCATGGCATTCCTGAGTGGCAGGAGGTAGGCAACAGCAGTGGTGTGCCCGAGTTACCAAGGCGCCAAGAATCAACTCACCCGCTTCGGTTGATCTACAAAAGCAGAAAGTCCTGGCTTCAAAGATTCAAAAATTTCCCCTTCCAGAACTGGAAGTTGTCCTATTTTTGCCCCAGAAGAAAAAGAAGAGAGATGGCCAGTTACCAGCACGTAGGGGCGGGTCTGGAAAGCCACCTACAGCTTGCGAGGTTAAGCTACGCTTCTCCAGGGCTAGTGGCACACAGCAGCAGCGCCGCCGGGAAGGAGGCTCAGCGGGCAACCCGGCGGGTCCCGGGTCCCTGGCAGCTCGCTCTCTGCTGCACGGCCAGCTCCTGCTCCTCCCCAGGCTCCTAGGTAACCCGAGGGAGGAGCTGACAGTGCAGAGAAAGCTCATCTTCAGGGTCCCCTTGGTCCCTTCTCCAAGGGTGACCAGGAGACCCCCATGTGACCTTTTCCTATTCTGGATCGCTAGGGTATTAACCAACTTCAGAGAAGGAAAAGGACAAACGAGGTCTATTTCTTGGACATACGAGTTTCAGACTAGAGTTCCCATCAAATTAAATTATGTGTTTGATTAAAATCCAACGTCTTCTCCGCGGGAAGACCCTCACTGTTTGGGAGGTTCTCACGTGCACCCCACGCCTCAGCAGGTCTGTTTGTGGGGGAGATGCTAGGCCTGGCTTCCGATTTAGGGGCCCACCGCGCTTACCTTGAGTCTTCTGCACAAAAGTATAAACATGAATTCGCGTTCCGGTGCTCCCTGCATCGAACATAACTCCATAGAAGGTGCTGGCACTGACGTTGGCAGGGCACATGGAAGACAAGAAGACGCCTTCAAACCAAGTCCGCCGGTCTGCATGGAGGACCGTGCTACTCGCACAGGCCATCAAGAGTGCCAGGCAGACCC